>ML792220.1:233759-282067 GCA_009831015.1 Picea engelmannii | reverse complement strand
GGTTGAGATCCTTTCTCGGGTTTTCAGGACTTTCAAGGTCTCAATTCTCAGTTTTATGAAAACCTGATGATGCCAATATCCCGATGTCTCCTTCAGGTTCTTCCTTTTCTCCTTCTGGCTTAAACCCTACACAACTCTCCCGAGATCTAACGGCTGATGGGATTTCGCTGTTTCCTCTGCGAATCGTGACTGTCGATTCCTCCTCCTTGAGGATTCCTTGAGCGACTAAATGTTCTTTCTCAGAACTTGTCTTCAACTCCTACGCTCGCAACTCCTGCTCAACAGTTCTCGACACAACCCTCCTATGTTCTCCTTCAATGATATCATAGAGGTGTTATACCTCCTAAGCTTATCCACTTTGATTCTTCAGAGGAACTTACGTGCACTCCTTGCGCTCAGCATTCGACGCCTCCCAAGTGTTGAATCCTTCCGACTCTGCGCACTTCCTGCAGTAGCAGTCTTCAATCTCCTTTTCTCAGATTAACAACTGATACTTCTTCTTCAGCTTGCGCACTCCTTGCACGGCTTCAACAACCCACTTCACTTCTGGGCGAATGAGAACAAAAGTTAGACTACTGAGCCCACATCAACGCACTCCTTGCGGATGAATTCAAATGCACACCTTGCAGGAATCTCTTGGCTCAGATAGAGAAACAATTGAAACTCATTCTCTTCAGATTTCAGGTTAAACCATGAAATCACGTGCACAACATATACAAAGCAAATGCATAACAAGAAAGCAAACATTCATGAGCACATAAACAATAGGCACAGAGAAACAACACCAACCATGAGTTTGAATCAGAACTTTCTTCTATTAATTCAACATCTATACAGGGGTGTTCTTCATACAATTCTCTGCATGCTCTTCTCTTCTTGCTCCTGAATAATAATATTACAATGATACAATGAGGGTGTCTATATCCGTTTTCCCTCCTTCCATCTAAAACTGTCTAATCTGGAAATAAATCCTACCTACCTGCATTAACTAGATTAAATGCCTCCTATCTACTTCAGACAAGAGCATATGGCTTGATGTTTGATACAATATACAAAAGGCGCTCTTTCATAAATGATTCATTAAAGTTCTAGTGCAACAATCCCAAAGCATTTTCAAAAATTTGGGTTGGTTTATCCAGCTGATCTCCGCTTGATGTGTTGGCTCGCTTGATGAGTTGGCGATGCTCCTGCATCATACTCCTCGGCTTGAAAACTTTCATGGGCTCCTGTCCATGAGCTCCTACACGGTCTGTCCATGCTTTTGAATTACTGCTTCTGTCTCCCAGCTGGCATCTTCCATTGGATGGTTTTTCCATTTGACCAGATACTCGAAGTATTGCTTCCGTCTGGTCTTTTTGCTCACCCTCTTATCAAGTATACGCTCCATTTGTGGCTTCTGTGCAGTCGGCATCTGCTTCTGCCACTGAACCTCTAGCTGTTCATCACTCCCAGCTCATGCTTCTTCAGCCTTATAGGGATATAAGTCTGAGACATTGAATGTCGAAGATATTCCGATCTCATCCGGCAACTCAATTTCATAAGCATTTTCTCCCCACTTCTTCAGGACTCTGCATGGCCCAATTTTATTCATTTTCAGCTTGTTGTATGTTCCCCTCGGGAACCTTTCCTTCCTCAGATGTGCCAGAACTAGATCACCAACTTCGAACTGAAGTTGTCTCCGATGCTGATCTGCTCTGCCCTTATATTCTTGATTGGATTCCAGCAATCGCTCCTTCACCCTGCTGTGAAGTTCTTCCATCGTCTCTGTGAATTCTTCAGCGTTTACGCTCTTAGTCATTATCTGCTCTGAGTCCCTCAGTTCAAATACTCCTCTTGGCTACCTGTCGTATACAATCTCAAATGGAATTTTTCCTGTGCTCCTGTTCACTAAGTCGTTGTACGCAAACTCTGCCTGTGGCAACACATTGTCCCAGCTGCTATGGTATTCTATCACCAAGCTTCTTAATAAATCTCCCAGACTTCTATTTACCACCTCTGTTTGTCCATCCGTCTGAGGGTGATAGGCAGAACTAAACATCAAGTTAGTCCTCATCTTCTTCCAGAGTGTCCTCCAGAAATGTCCAATGAATTTCGTATCCCTGTCCGATACTATGCTTCTGGGTAAACCGTGAAGTCTAACGATCTCCTTGAAAAACAAATTTGCGATATGAGTCGCATCGCTGGTCTTCTGGCATGGAATAAAATGTGCCATTTTTGAAAACCTGTCAACCAACACAAAGATCGAATCATGTCCTCTTTGCATCCTAGGCAATCCCAATACAAAATCCATGCTGATTTCATCCCACGGCCTCTCGGGTATGGGTAATGATTGATAGAATCCCCCATTCTGCTTCCTCCCCTTTGAATGCTGGAAAATTCTGCATCTTTCAACAAACTTCTTGACTTCTGACCGCATTCTTGGCCAAAAGTATGCTTCGCTCAACTTTGCAAATGTCTTGTCGTGGCCAAAATGCCCTGCTAATCCACCACTGTGCTTCTCTTTTAGAAGATTCTCCCTCATGGAGCAATTTGGAATGCATAACCGATTTCCTCTGAACAACAATCCATTTTGGATCATGTAATCTATCCAAGGGCTTCTGTCTCTGAGAACTGGATTCTCAGCTGCTTCATATGCCTCTGCAAAATCTGCATCACCTGCATACATGTCCCTAAGATTCTCAAAACCCAATGTTTTGACTCGGAACTCCTGCAACAATAAACACTTCCTGCTCAAAGCATCAACCACTTTGTTAGCAGTACCTTAAATGTGTTTAATTACAAATGTAAAATTCTGCATATACTCTACCCATTTAGCATGTTTCTGATTCAACTTCTCCTGTTGAGTCACAAACTGCAATGCATGATTATCACTATACAATACAAATTCTTTCGAGATCAAATAATGTCTCCACTTCTTCAGCGCCTGTATGATAGCATAAAATTCTTTATCATACGTGGAGTACTTCACCTTTGCCTCATACAACTTCTCTCTGAAATATGCAACTGGTCTGTCCTCCTGGCTCAAGACCGCTCCTATGGCATATCCACTTGCATCACATTTCAACTGAAACACTTTCGTAAAATCTGGCAACACCAATACCGGTTGTTCTGTGATCTTCCGCTTCAACAGATTGAATCTCTTCTCTGCCTCTTCAGTCCAATGAAAATATTTATGTCTTTTCTTGACAGTATCCATCATTGATGTGTTAATTCCATTGAAATTCCTGATGAATTTTCGGTAGAAACTAGCCAAACCATGAAAACTTCTCACCTCGAAAACATTTCTCAGTGATGGCCAATTTTTAATTACCTCCACTTTACTTGGATCCATCTTAAATTCATTTTCCGATATGACAAATCCCAAGTAAATGAGTTATGTCTTCATAAATGAATATTTCTTCATGTTGATCAACAACTTCTCTTGTTGTAGCTTCTTCATTACTGCAACTAAATGCTTCAGATGCTCTTCTTTTGTTTTGCTGAAAATCAATATGTCATCTAGATAAACAATGACAAACTTACCAATGAATTCCTTTAGCACTTCATTCATCAGCCTCATAAAGGTACTTGGTGCATTCGTCAAGACAAATGGCATGACTAGCCATTCATATAACCCTTCGTTGGTTTTGAAGGCTGTCTTCCACTCATCGCCTTCCCTCATGCGAATCTGGTGATATCTGCTTTTCAAATCTATCTTTGAAAAATATTTTTCCCCGCTCAGTCAATCCATCAGATCATCCATTCTCGGCAATGGAAACCTGTATCTAATGGTTATCTTGTTGATCGCTCTTGAGTCGGTACACATCCTCCAACCTCCATCCTTCTTTGGACTGAGTATTGTTGGAACAACACATGGACTCAAACTTTCCCTAACCAGTCCTTTGTCCAACAACTCCTGGACCTGCTTTTTAACTTCCTCATTCTCCTGCGGCGTCAACCTATACGCAGCTTTATTCAGTAAACTAGCTCCTGGTATGAGGTCTATATGATGACTCACGCTCCTCATCGGTGGCAACGAATGAGGTAATTCATCCACTATGATGTCAGCGAACTCTTCCAGCAGTTCCTGAATCTCTTCCGGCAAATCATCCACTCTTGTGCTGGTCAAAACAACTTTTGGTTTCCTGACCACAAAGAATTGTGGATCTTCCTTCTTCTTTACTTCTGCCAAAAGTTCCTTCCCACTCATGAGAAGTATAGTATTTCTTGACTCTATTTTTACTTCTTTTTCTTTAATTGGAAGTAGCATATGTGTTCTTCCATTCTTCTCCAAAGTATACGTATTCATCTTCCCATCATGAACTATGTTCCTGTCATATTGCCATGGTCTGCCTAGCAATAAATGACATACATCCATAGGAATAACATCACATAGTATTTTATCATTATATCCTCCTATCTTGATGTCAACTAAGCATTGTTTAGTGACATTTACCTGATGTCCCTTCTGTATCCATGAGACTTTATATGGACTCGGGTGATCAGTCGTCTCCAACTCCATCTTTTTTACCATCTCGGTTGAAACGAGATTATTTGTGCTACCGCTGTCCACGATAACCTTGCATTTCCTGTCTTTGGTCTTGCAAGCTGTTCGGAAAAGTCTAGTTCTTTGAGCTGTGTCCTCCACCTCCTTCTCGGGTGTCAAGAGAACCTTACGCATCGTCAATGACCTTTCGTCTTCTGCGTCTTCTGCCTCAGCATCTCCCCTCTGTGCTTCGGCAATGTGAGCTTCTCCTCCATCCTTCTTCCCATCTGGACAGTCAACTGCCTTGTGTCCATTCTTCCCACATGTGTAGCATGTGATGACTCCACCTCGGCCTCTTCCTCTACCTATGGTACGAGGAAATGTGTTATTATCAACGTATCCTCCGCCCTATTCTGTTTGTTGTCTTCGTTGTTCAGCGTGCTGGCCTCGCTGTGAACTTCCACCTCTTTCTGTTCTCATCTGAGGCTTTTTCCAGTCTTCCTTAGATTTTTGGAATCTATATTGAGCAATTGATTTACCTTTTGGTTGGCTCCTACCTCGGCCTCACTGTGTTGGCTTACGGCTTAGCTTTTCCTCAGCCTTCAACGCCATCTGATATGCATCCTCCACCGTTCTGATGGTCGTCATACTCATCTCATCCTGTATATCATATCTTAAACCATTCATATACCTGGAAACTTTTTCATCATCGCTCTCCCAATGACCTGCTCTAATATTGAGCTTGTAGAATTCCTCAGTATACTCCTTCACTGTCATCAACTTCTGTCTCAGGTTCTGCATTCTCTTGAACAGTGTGATTTGATAATCCCTTGGGATGAACTTTGCCTTCATCTTCGCAATCATTCGATCCCATCTTTTAATCTTTTGCTTGCCTTTGTAACGTCTATCTACTTGAAGCTCGTCCCACCATAATGCTGCGTGTCCCTTTAATTTTGTGACAGCATGCCTAACCTTCTTATCATCTTCGATGTATTCATAATCGAAGTAAGTGTCAAGAGCTCGGATCCAATCCAGTAACTCTTCTGCATCCAGGCTCCCTTCATAAGCTGGAATGTCCATCTTTGTCTTCGAACTCATCCGAGCGATAGCCTTAATTAATCGCTCGTTAGCTGCATCGTTGGCTGCAACTTCTCCTTGTTGTTCAACTTCAGCTTCGCCTTCAAAGTCACTCAGATCTCTAGCATTGGCTGTGCATCTCTGCGCTGCTTCCATATCTTCTAGTCTCGTTCGAAGATCACGTATCTGCCTCTCCATATCTGGATTTCCTGCTGGCCTGCCTCTTCTCCGCACCTCCCTATCTTCTGGATCGGGTGATTGTCTTTATCTCCTCGGTGGCATGGTGAAATTCTCTCTTCTTCTTTGCTACAGAAAACAGAGAAATTTCTTCTTGCTCTGATACCACTCTGTGTGTATCAGAGTGCTTCTTTCCTTCCTCGCTCCTCTTGCCTGAAATATACAGACAAGAAACCTGCTCTAATACCACTCTGACGCAAACGCGCCACCTAGGTCACGTCTGCTCCCACCAGGACCTTCTCTTCCTTAGGCCCGAAGAGCTAAAATGCTCCTCAAATCCCTTATCGGGACTCTTCTGCACCCACAGGATGCTCTTTTGACGATCTCCCTTTGTTTTGTCGGAAATTCGGGCTTCGTGAAACTGAGTGTAAAACTTACATCCTCAGGATATCCGCTCCTCCGATCTCTGATGCCACCTGTCCTCTGCTCTGACGCCTGTGGCCCACACTCCAGTGGTGATCGGGAAATCGCGGTTCGAAACTTCACAATTTCAAATGCACTCGTTCACGGACCCTTCCAAGTCCCGAACTCCGATATGCGATGACACCTGTCTTCCACTTAACTGCTTTGACTGTGGGGCCGTCGCGTTTCAGGATTTCGCGACTTCTCTGGTCATGAGGTTCTCGTCACCGAGAATCCCAAATTGCCGAACCGAGAACTCTTCAAGATCCTTGGACACGCGTCCTGCCAAGATCTACGGTTGAGATCCTTTCTCAAGTTTTCGGGACTTTCAAGGTCTCGATTCTCAGTTTTATGAAAACCCGATGATGCCAATATCCCGATGTCTCCTTCGGGTTCTTCCTTTTCTCCTTCGGGCTTAACCCTGCGCAACTCTCCCGAGATCTAATGGCTGACGGGATTTCGTTGTTTCCTCTGCGAATCCTGACCGTCGATTCCTCCTCCTTGAGGATTCCTTGAGCGGCTAAATGTTCTTTCTCAGAACTTGTCTTCAACTCCTACACTCGCAACTCCTGCTCAACAGTTCTCGACACAACCCTCCTGTGTTCTCCTTCAATGATATCACAGAGGTGTTATACCTCCTGAGCTTATCCACTTTGATTCTTCAGAGGAACTTACGCGCACTCCTTGCGCTCAGCATTCGATGCCTCCCAAGTGTTGAATCCTTCTGACTTTGCGCACTTCTTGTAGCAGCAGTCTTCAATATCCTTTGCTCAAATTAACAATTGGGACTTCTTCTTCAGCCTGCGCACTCCTTGCACGGCTTCAACAACCCACTTAACTTCTGGGTGAATGAGAACAAAAGTTAGACTACTGAGCCCACATCAACACACTCCTTGCAGATGAATTCAACTGCACACCTTGCAGGAATCTTCTGGCTCAGATAGAGAAACAATTGAAACTCATTCTCTTCAGATTTCAGGTTAAACCATGAAATCACATGCACAACATATACAAAGCAAATGCATAACAAGAAAGAAAACATTCATGAGCACATAAACAATAGGCACAGAGAAACAACACCAGCCATGAGTTTGAATCAGAACTTTCTTCTATTAATTCAACATCTATACAGGGGTGTTCTTCATACAATTCTCTGCATGCTCTTCTCTTCTTTCTCCTGAATAATAATATTACAATGATACAATGAGGGTGTCTATATCCGTTTTCCCTCCTTCCATCTAAAACTGTCTAATCTGGAAATAAATCCTACCTACCTGCATTAACTAGATTAAATGCCTCATATCTACTTCAAACAAGAGCGTATGGCTCAAGGTCTGAAACAATATACAAAAGGCTCTCTTTCATAAATGATTCATTAAAGTTCTAGCGCAACAATCCCAAAGAATTTTCAAAAATTTGGGTTGGTTTATCCAGCTGATCTCCGCTTGATGTGCTAGCTCGCTTGATGAGTTGGCGATGCTCCTACATCAGCTTCTATAAGACTCATGAGGGGTTCTCCAAATTCATATGGTCATAACTCTCTAACCGTGAGGAGTTATGTGACATTCCACATACCACCGGAAACGACATGACAAGAACTATCCATCTAGGATATTTTCCCTGACAATTTCACTGTCCTTCAACTCATTATTCCATAATTAAGCATGGGTTCTCTTACTCCGCAAAGCATCTTCCCGTGAGGGATTTCACCATAAGGGGACCACTTTGGATTTCATCCATATTTACTTCTTATCAACCATGACGAGACAATAATGAGTCATCTTTACATCAAACAATCTAGGGTCCATTACGCAAACATTTCTGTTATGGGGATTTCTTCAAGGGTTGACATTAATGAAAACAAACCTTAATGAAAAATCTCCCCCTTTGCATTGATGGAAACACTCTGATGAAATACTGAAATCATATCACTCATGCTCCCCCTGGAACCATGCCTATGTCCTCTGCATCTGATAAATATGCCCCCCCTAGAACCGTGCCTCTATCCTTTGTATTTGATAAATATGCTCCCCTTGGAACCATGCCTCTGTCCTCTGCATCTGATAATTCTCTCCCCCTTTGTCATCAATGGAAAAGGTATCTTTCCATCTGGGGATTCTCCCCCTGACTGAACTGTCCTCTTATGGTGCTTCCTCGTGTAAATCTAAGACATATAAGATAAGCATTAAAAAAGAATTCATTTTGGAGTAGAAATAACTCCAAGTCTTTGGCGAAGATATTCAAAGGCTTCCCGTGGAAGTGGTTTTGTAAATATATATGCCACTTGTTCTTTTGTGCCCACATACTCAACTATGATATTCGTTTCTGCAACCTGCTCCCATAGAAAATGATACTTGATTGGAATGTGCTTCGTCTTGGAGTGCATCACTAGGTTTTTCGAGATACTGATGGTGCTTGTATTATCACAATAGATTGGAATGGGCTCATCATACTCAATCTATATATCTATCAGAGTTTTGTTTCATCCAAAGAACCTGTGTACAACATGATGTTGCTGCAATATACTCTGCCTCGTCTGTAGATAAAGATAATGATGATTGTTTCTTTCTTAGCCATGATACTAAACACTCACCCAAGTAGAACACTACTCCACTGGTGCTTCATCGGTCATCAATACAACCTGCCCAATCTGCATTTGTGTAGGCAATAAGTGATAGATCCTTTCCTTTTGGATATCATAATCCAAACTCTTTTGTTCCTTTGAGATATATGGAAATCCTCTTTACTGCTAATACATGTGATTCCTTTGGTGCTTCTTGAAATCGTGCCACCTGTCCAACTACCTGCATTACATCTGGTCTGGATGATGTCACATATAGTAGGCTACCAATCATTGACCTGTATTTCCTCTGATATGTAGACTTTGAATCATCATCTTTGCTCAACTTGTAACTGGTTTGCATGGGAGTGATAATTGGTTTTCAATCTTCCATTCCAAACTTCTTTAGAATTTCTCTTATATACTTGGTTTGAGAAATAAAAATTCCTTGGTTGCTTTGATGTATCTGAAGTCCCAGAAAGAAGGATATTTCTCCAAGTAACGACATTTCAAATTCATTCTTCATATCTTTTGAAAATTTTTGGCTTAACATGTCATCATCAATACCAAACATAATATCATCAACATAAACTTCAATTAATAAAATATTATCTTGACTTACCTTGATGTAGAGGTTGTTGTTTGCACTTCCTTTTTTGAACCTTGCCTGTTGTAGATACTTATCCAGTCTGGAGTACCATTCTCTAGGAGCATGTTTTAGACCATACAAGGCCTTCTTTAATTTACACACATAGTCTGTATTCTCTGACAACTGAAATCCTTCTGGTTGTTCAATGTAGAATTCTTCTTCAAGTTCCCCATTCAGAAAAGATGATTTTATGTCCATCTAATATACTTTAACATTTTTGGAGCATGCATAAGCTAAAAGAAAATAGATTGCTTCCATTTTGGCAACTGGGGCAAATGTCTCTTCAAAGTCGATTCCTTCAATCTGTGCATATTCTTTACATACCAATCTAGCTTGTTCCTTATCACATGTCCATCTTCATTTAATTTATTCCTGAAAAACCCATTTTGTGTCGATCACATTCTTATTCTTTGGTCTTGGAACCAATTCCCAAGTGTCATTTTTCTCTATTTGATCCAATTCTTCGTCCATGGCCTTATTCCAAAATTCATCCTTGCTGGCTTCTTCAAAAAAGTTTGGTTCAATTGTAGATAAGAGTGCCAGGTGTGTTTGTTCTGGTGAACGAAATTTTCTTCTAGTCTCAACTCTTGCATCTTTGTTCCCAATAATTTGATCCGAAGGATGATTCTTCTGTACTTGTTTACTGGGTGTCTTTGGAGACACTTGCTGAACTTTCTCTTCTGCTTCTGTCAGATTCTCTTCATCTTCCTCTTCTACTTATTTTTCATCTTCTTCTTTGAAAAGTTATTCCATTGATTTGTTTTATTCTTCCTTTGATTTTGGTCTGTCTGTTTCATCAATTGTTACGTTGGTGCTTTCCACAACTTTGTTTAATCTTAGATTGTAAAACTTGTATGCTTTCCTTGTACTTGAGTAACCAACAAGTATTCATTTGTCCACACAAGAGTCAAACTTTCTCATTCTTCCATCTTCTCTTTTGATGTAGCATTTGCTTTAAAAAAAGGTGCTTCACATTTACTGGTCTTCCTCTCCATATCTCGTAGGGAGTTTTATCCGTGCTGTTTCTGAGCATTACTCTATTTTGAATGTGAACTATTGTATGCACTGCATGTGTCCAAAATATATCTGTCAATTTGGAATCCATTATCATTTTTCGATCCATTTATTGTACTGTCCTATTCTTTCTTTCAACAACTCCATTCTGTTGAGGTGTCCTAGCAACGAAGAATTTCCTTTTTATTCCATGACTGTTGAAGTAGTCCATAAATTACTTTGACGTGAACTCTTCTCCATTATCAGATCTCAAGCATTTGATTCTTGAATCCATCTCATTTTCAACCATTTCCTTGTAGATCTTGAAGTTTTCAAAATCTTCTGACTTGTTCTTGAGAAAGAAAATTGCAGTCATTCTTGTATAATCATCAACTAATAACATAAAGTATCTCTCACCTTTTAAGACCTTTTTTGTAGTTGGTCCAACTAGATTAGTGTGCATACTTTCCAGTGGTCTTGTTGTTGAATATTCCTTTGATTTGAACCTGGTCCTTGTTTTCTTTCCTTGTTGACAATGCTTGCATAAAGTGTTGGTTGGTTTCGTGATCTGGGGCATTTCTCTGACTGCTTCTCTTTTGTTGACTTTGACAAGGTTATCAAAATGCATGTGACCCATTCTTCTGTGCCATAGCCAACTTTCATGTTCCTTTCCTAGACAACACTTTTCATTTCCAATTTCACTTAACACATATATGTTGTTTGAAGTTCTTGCAATTGTACCGACCAATTTCCCTGAACCTTATTTTCTTATCTCACAATTTTGTGAATTGAAATTGACTTTATGACCTTGGTAACACATTTGACTCACACTTAGAAGATTATGTTTCATATATTCTACCAGTAGAAAATTTTGTTCCTTTTCATTCTTATTCCTAATTCGGATTGTGCCTTCTCCAATGATTTTGGCTGAATTATCATTTCCGAATGAAACTGATCCATTTCTTTCCTTTTGTAATGTAAGAAATTTGTCTTTATCACCTATCATGTGTTTTGAACACCCATTGTCAACATACCAACCATGTTTTTTCTGCTTAGCTTGTAGAGCGACTATGCATTATTCATTGCTATATTGATCTTGCTTTCTTATCCATGTCGTTTTCTGAGGTTCTTGTTTGTGACTGTTTTTATTCTGTTGAGGTTCTTTAGGAGGGACTATCATTTTGCAATATTTGGCCATGTGTCCAAAGTGTTTACATTTGTAACATTCCACTTCAGTGCTCAAGGATTCAAACCTGTTGTAAATTGTTCTTTTTGTTTCACTAGGTCTTCTTGAATAACCCCTTTGTGTATGACTCTCAAAGTTGTTATTGTTCCTGTTGTTAGCTCTGCAATTTACACCTTTATGTCCAAAATTATTACATGCATAACATAAACCAAAAAATATAGTTTGATACCTGGGAGTTGAAGATCTTATGAAAGGAGTTTCTCTTATGAATCCTTCTTATTCTTGAGGCCTATATGTCTATTGTTGATTATGAAATCTGAATCTTCTCGGTGGAGGAGTGTCTCTGTAATCTTCCTTGTATATCTTCCTATCCCCTTTGATTGTTTCTGCATATCTTTTTGGATTTGTTTCTTGCTCTGCTGTTTTGGAGCTTGATCCCTTTTCTGTCTAATTGTATCCAAGTCTAGACTTGTCAAGATGAGATTTTTGACTGCTGATAATGTCATCCAAAACTTTTGATCTATTCTGCATATTTTTCCTTTGAATATCCTTTCTTAATGTGACAATCTTTGCTTCCAAGTTTATGATGATCTTGTCCTTTTATTCTAGTTGTTCTTTGAGTGCTTCTTCAATTCTTTTGTCTTTTTCTATTTGAACTTTCAATTTTGTGATCATTTTTTCTTGTTCTTGAGTGTCTTCCTTTTTGTCTAGTTCTTCTTGTAGTTTCTTGTTCTTGTTCTTTTCTCTTTTGATAACTTCTATGGCACACATTAATTCTTCTCGAAAGTCAACTTATCCCTCTTCAATTTCTTCTTCAACTTCTTCTTCGGCTTCTTCATATTCTTCTTCAGAGTCCTCTTTGTTAGAGTCTTTTACTGCCATGAATAGAACTCTTCCTATCTCACTGTCACTGACTTCATATTCATCTGATGATGAGATGTCTTCTTTGATGAATAATATTTTCTTGAAATATTTAGTTGTAGTTCTTTTTCCTTTATATGTGTGTTTTCCTTTTGAGTAACCTTCATCATTTCTCTTTTTCTTATAAGGACATTTGTTAGAAAAATGACCAATACCATCACAATTAAAACAAATTAAAGGAATCTTACCTCTATACCTAGCGTTGGTTCCCTTGTTCAGTCTTTTGACGAAGTTGGCCACTTCTTCATCATCTTCCGAGATGTCACTGCTGCTGCTATATTATTATTGTTCCTTTTTCTTTTGCTTTGATCTTTTGGAGGCTTTGAAGGATGCTTCTTTTACATCTGGATTTTCCTGTTCAGTTCTCATCTCATATGCTGTGAAAATTCCATGCAGTTCGTCCATGCTTATTGAGTTTAGATCTGATCTTTCTTCTAGTGTTGATATATTAGGGTTGAATCTCATAGGAAGAGATCTTAGTACCTTTTGAACAATTAAAGATTCTTCAATTTCTTCTCCAAATCCTATGATTTCATTCATTGTTGCATCGACTCGTAAGAAGTAGGCTGCAATATCTTCATCTTCCTTCATTTTTTGTTGTTTGAAATGACCTTTGTAAGTTTTAATCTTTGCTTCTTTGAATTTTGAATCTCCTTCATAAATATTTCAAAGCTTGTCCCAAATCTCTTTCGCAGATTTACAATGTGCAACTTTGGTGAATACCGTATCATTGAGACCATTCAAAAGTGAATTTTTGGCTTTGGAATTATTCTCACCGAGTTTCACTGCTTTGTCCTTTATTGGTGGAACTACTGGTGCTATGTATCCATCTACAATTGATTTCCAAAATTTAAATCCCTGTGCCTATATATATGTCTTCATTCTTATGCTCCAAAAGGCATACTTCTGTACATCAAATTGTGGTATTTCATTTTTATATGAGTTGGTACTCTCCATGATCTACCTTTCAGTGGTTAAACTGATTTCTGAAGGAACCTACTCTGATACCAATTGTTGGATTACTAAGAGGGGCAGTGAATTAGTAATAGCATAATTATAATACTTTTTCTTCAAATGTTATATCAATATAGAATTATTATCCAATAATGAGCGATAAGAAATAAACAATCACACACATACACAGTACACCAGTGTTTTACGTGGAAACCCAAATCAGGAGAAAACCACAAAATGATTTTTATTATATGTCTTGAAGAATTACATTCATTGGAAGCACCAACTTCCTTTGTTTTCTAGCTGCAACTGGAAGGAGGCTCCAACCCCTTGGTTTCTCAGGCTACAACCTGAGGGAATCTCAAACTCCCCAATTCTATGGCTACAACCAGAAGGAGGCTACAACCCCCTATGTTCTCCGGTTACAACTGGAAGGTGGCTACAACCACCGATGACTGTCCCGTCCAACTGCCCTGAAGTAGAAGTAGAATGATGGAACCACTGTCAACCTGTCACTGTGAGATATACTATTGTACAATTGTATCAACCTGTACCACTGCCATGTATCCAATCTGTACAACTGCCCTGTAATCAAATTGTACCTGAACTAAACATGTATCTACAAAAATACAATAGATATGTGACTTGTAGTGATGCATCCTGTGTATGTACGTTCCCTATCTATTATTCAACCCGTGTATGCCTTCTGAAACTAGGGTTTCCTTTCACTTGAAAACTTTTGACCCTCTTTAGCTTCTTTCACATAGATCTGTAACCTGTCACTGTATCCAGACTATAATTGTACTATGTGCATGCATCCTCATACATAACCTCTACTCAAGGAAAGTATGTCTCTCTCTAGTCATGTTTCCATATAGGTATGTGTAATCATGAACAAATATAATATCTCTCACATTATCTTAGTCATCAACCCCTTTCTGATATTCAATTTCTCAATACATCAATAAATACAAGATCTCAACCATCTACCATAAAAAATCTTAGCCATATGCCAAGAAATAAAAGATGTGCCTCAACAAGAAGTATCAATGATAAATATACCAACACTATATTTCTGTAGATCTGACTTATACAAAAGATACAATGTAGCCATTAGTCTCTCTAGGGAGAATCCTCAAATCTCCATTTCCATTCCTCATGCATACATCAAAATCCAACTATTCATAGAAATAAGACATACCTTTTGAACCAATGGATGGATCTGATGTATCTGAGCACTCTAGACCTTCCTGGGAGCTTGATCTCAGAATATAGAACCTCTGCACCTTCATATTATAAAGTTTCATGGCTTTATCAACATATACTCACCCTATACACAGTCAACTTGCGTACATACTCACCCTATACACAACCATCCCGCGTATACCTTCAATGTATACTCACCCTATACACAAACAACCCACGTATGCATCTGAAAATGGGGTATTCTATAAATCCGAGAATTTCACCATCAACCCTTCGTGCTACCTCAAATGTTCGGTACTTTAGATGTATCCACAAGTATTTACAAGAATCTTTACACAAGAAAATAGATATACAAAATGTACAAGTGTGTTCTTAATGAGTGAGCTTTGCCTCTTATTTATATCTTCATGTAGCATTACACTTTCATTATTTTATGGCTTCTTCATTTAAAATAAATTCTTTTGAAAAGCACTTTGACCCTTGGGGGCTTCTATAAGACTCATGAGGGGTTCTCCAACTTCATATGGTCATAACTCTCTAACCGTGAGGCGTTATTTGATGTTCCACATACCACCGTAAACAACATGACAAGCACTATCCATCTAGGATATTTTCCCTGACAATTTCACTTTCCTTCAACTCATTATTCCAGAATTAAGCATGGGTTCTCTTACTCCACAAAGCGTATTCCTGTGAGATCTTTCACCATAAGGGGACCACTTTAGATTTCATCCATATTTACTTCTTATCAACCATGACGAGACAACAAAGAGTCATCTTTACATCAAACAATCTAGGGTCCATTACCCAAACCTTTGTGCTCTGGGGATTTCTTCAAGGGTTGACATCAATGACAACCAACCTTAATCAAAATTAACGTGATACCTTGTTTATTACTTTTGTTCATCACCTTTGCTGCAAACCAAGAGAAGCCAAGCACCAATGCAACTTCTCTAATAAAATTGGTTTCATAATCTCGTCTATGTGAATTGCACGAGTTTGGATTTCCTGAGGGGTCACTCCACCTCTAACATGTCTTCCACAACTGTGTTGTGAGACACATTTAGTGATAGATCTCCTTCTATCCAAAATATGTGTAAAATATACATTACAATTATCACATACCATCTCAGTGTAACCATTATAGGTGACATTTGTTCTTCTCATACGCTAAAGCACCCATTTCACTGCAACACCTGAATCTATCACGTTTATGACAACATCATTATCATGTGAAACATCTGGTCTTAACCATTTCATCGCATACAACATACCTCCTACTGAAATTACACGAGACATAACCTTTTCTTATTTATAGACAGGCCCTATGATTGAAGAAAACTTATAATGGAAAGCAAGAGGGATAAAAAATGGTTTTACAATGTTCATACTGAACTCCAACCACAGATTACCATTACCATCTCTGTGTACTTCCATGCCCATAATTTGTTTTGTTGCTCGTTGATCCCTCATCTGAATTGTCTTGTCCACCTGAGTCATTTTCTTATTGATTTTATCCATGTTTCGGCTTGCATCAAGCATATCATCAGCAAAGAACATCAAGACTGTGAATGTACTATAAAATGTATAGTCATTCCTACCCTTTGATAAATCTTGACTCACTATGAAGGATTCAAACCTCTTGTATATTTGTTTGGGTACCAATAGGCCATACAATGAATTATCTAGCATGCAAACAAATTTACTATTGCTATCGTGAATCAACCCTTTTGATTGTTCCATACATACTATATCGCTTTCAATGATGACCTTGTGAGAAGTAGGATCCCACACAGAACATCCCTTTATACCATCATCATAACTTGTAGAGATATAAAACAAGCAGGAATTCAAAAACAAAGATTTTAAGTCTAGAAATGATTTACTGCTTACTAGTACCTGCAATCCTTTATTGCTATTATGAACTTGATGCTTCTGCCATAAACAAGAAGATACATTTGTCACTTCGTATGCTACTTCATTACTACCTTACAGCTTACAAAGGTTATTAACCTTTGTTTCCTTCATCACTACTAAATTACCTTTCGACACTGTGAGAGTTCCACCTTGACATGTATACTTATATCCACAAGAATCCAACACTCCCAATGAAATCAAATTTGATTTAAGCTGAGGTACATATCTAACATCCGTTAATTCCCTAACAATACCATCGAACATCCTGATTCTAATACTACCAACCCCAACAGTTTTACATCGAATACTACCATCGAATTTAACTTCCATACTAGTCAATTGAATTATGAGGGTATTGAAGGTATTTAAATGGTCAACAACTTTTGTACCATCCTTCATCCGCAAACTGTACAACTGTCTCTTCAAGTAGATTCTGCTTGCTAAGGAATTTGTCATATATAGACTTTCCAACTTGCTCCATAAGCCTGATGTTGTATCCTCTCCTACAATATTCAACAAAACCTCATCCACCAGACATAAATGAATGGTGCTAAGAGATTTCACATCCATATCCTCCCATTCCCATTTCGTCATGGCTGTTGGTTTCTTTGACTTTCCTGCCAATGCTTTTTGCAACCCTTGTTTCTCCATTAAATCCCGCATCTTAAGCTTCTAGATCTCAAATTTGTTTTTACCGTTGAACATTTCAACTTCAAACTTCAAACTCTGCATCTTAGCCATTTGCACAAGAAATCTCCTAATATCCACTGCTTATAAAACCCAAGGCCCAAATCACTGCTCATAAAAACCAAGGCCCAAATCATTGCTTATAAAAAATCCTTTTGAATGTGGAGGAATTATAAATAAGGTTAAATGATAACCACAAAAGGTTTAATCCAAAAAAAAATCCTTTTAATAATATAAAAAGTTTTAATAAAAAACTTTTATAAAGAAAAATATTTACTTTTTAAAACATCCACCTTTTAAATTCTTCCACCCTTTTATTAAAAAACCATCCTCACTCTTATACAATTCTTTAAAAAAAGGAGTATTTCATTCTTAATTAAAATTCAACTCTCATACCTCTTCACACCTTTTCATATATTTTTAAAAAACTGCCTCCACGTGACTTGTGCAAAATAGTTCATACCTTAAGTTTTTCATAAATTCTTCATACCTTAAGAAATTATTTATGCACTGAATTTTAGGGGGGCATCATGAATTTTGGATTTAAGGGAGTTGTTTCACCTCATGCAACACAGGAGTGTGGGGAGTCCACACCTCCCAACACACTGGAGTGCGAAAATCATGAAAGATCTATGCAATGTTACTCATACTCAACTGTGGAAATTTCACAAATTTTTCATGGGCGTAAGGATGAGTAATAAGTCTCCGCACCCTTTGAGAGGAGGGACCTGCAGGGATGTATAAATTGACACACCCTCACATAGATTTCACTTCTAGCTTCTCCGAGAATTTGGCGCTCCTTCAGCCAACTCTAACTAGCTCTGATACCACTTGTTAGAATTGTCAATGCGAAAAACACAATTCTCAATGATAATTAACAGTTACACACATAAGAAATAGACGCAGGGATTTCACGTCGTTCACCCAAATTTTGTGATACGTCCACCCAATATAGGCATCGATTTTCTTATTATTCGTATTATGGAGATTACATCAGATTTGCATGTTCTCTCTCAGTCTCTCACACTCAGTCATCTCACAATCGTATTTTCCTCTGTGGGCTTACATGAATTTATAAATTCACACAAGAAACTGAATATTAAATCCAATCCCTATATATATTCTAACTTGGTCTATTTGTTTGTAACCCCTGCAGAATAATAGGATCCAAATCTATTCTTGGTAATTGGTTGTCACCAAATCCCAACAATCTCCACCTTGACAACAATCAAGTTGATACCTAGCTTCTTCCTTTTGGTCATCACCTTTGCTGCAAGCCAAAATAATCCAAGCACCACTGCAACTTCTGTAATAAAACTAGTTTCATGATCTCACTTGTGTGACTTACACGAGTTTGAATTTCCTGAGGGGTCACTCCACCTCCAACACGTCTTCCCCAATTGTGTTGTGAGACACATTTAGTGACATATATCCTCCTATCCAAAATACGTGTAAAATATACATTACAATTATCACATACCATATCAGTGTAACCGTTATAGGTGAAATTTGTGCTTCTCATACGTTGAAGACGCATTTCACTACAATACCTGAATCTGTCATGTTTTAGACAACATCATTAGCATGTGAAACATTTGGTCTTAACCATTTCTTCGCATACAACACACCTCCTACTGAAATTACATGAGACATAAACTTTTCTTCTTTATAGGCAGGCCCTATGATTGAAGAAAACTTATAATGGAAAGCAAGAGGGATAAAAATTGGTTTTACAATGTTCATACTGAACTCCAACCACAACTTACCATTACCATCTCTGTGTACTTCCATGCGCATAATTTGTTTTGTTTCTCCTTGATCTCTCATCTAAATTATCCTATCCACCTGAGTCATTTTATTACTGATTTTATCCATGCTTCACCTTGCATAAAACATATCATTAGAAAATAACATCAAGACTTTGAATGTACTATAAACTGTATAGTCATTCCTACCCTTTGATAAATCCTGACTCACTACAAAGGATTCAAACCACTTGTATATTTTCCTGGGTACCAATAGGCCATACAATGAATTATCTAGCATGCAAACAAATTTACAGTTGTGATCTTGAATCAACCCTTTTGGTTGTTCCATACATACTATATCTTTGTCAATGATGAACTTGTGAGAAGTAGGATCCCACACACAACATCCCTTTATACCATATTCATAACTTGCAGAGATATAAAACAAGCAGGAATTCAGAAACAAAGATTTTATGTCTGGAAATGATTTACCGCTTACCATTACATGTAATTCTTTCTGGCTGTTATGACCTTGATGCTTCTACCATAAACAAGAATATACATCTATCACTTTAGATGCTAATTCAGTTTTTCCTTCCAGCTTATAAAGGTTATCAACCTTTGTTTCCTTCATCACTACTAAATTACCTTTCGACACTGTGAGATCTCCACCTTGACCCATATACTTATATCCACAAGAATCCAACATTCCCAATGAAAGAAAATTTGATTTAAGATAAAGTACATATCCAACATCTATTAATTCCCTAACAATTACATCTAACATCTTGACTCTAATAGTACCAACCCCAACAGGTTTACATGGAATAACATTTCCCATAAACACTACACCCTCATCGACAGATTGGTAAGAAAAGAACCAGTTTCTATGTGAGCACATGTGGTGGGAGGCACCTGAATCTAACTGTCATTCTTCTAGATATTGTAAATTACTAGAAATGGATAAAACATGATCAATCATACCTGAATTTGTTATAGCCAAATTTGCTTCATTCGTAGAGTTTTCCTCATATTCCTTTCTCTTCTAGAAATATTTCTTGAGATGTCCTGTTTTGCCACATTACCAACATTTTTATTTACCCTTTTTGTGTCTTGAATTAGATCGGAAATAACTTCTCTCATTCTTCTCTGTGGTTTGACCTCTGATCAACATCACCTTTGTAGTTGAGGTTTATTTACTAGATTTTCTCCTCATCTCCTCAGCTAACAAAGCTCCTAGAATAGAGTCATAATCTAAAACATCTCCTAAGCTAAAGCTAATAGAGATGACCATATTATCCCAAGACTCAGGAAACAAACACAATAGGGTAATAACATCATATTCTTCTTTGAATTTAACTTCCATACTAGTCAGTCGAACTATGAGGGTATTGAAGGTATTTAAATGGTCAACAACTTTTGTACCTTCCTTCATCCGCAAACTGTACAACTGACTCTTCAAGTAGATTCTGCTTGTTAATGACTTCTTCAGATATAGACTTTCCAACTTGATCCATAAGCCTGATGTTGTATCCTCTCCTATGATATTAAACATAACCTCATCCACTAGACATAAATGAATGGTGCTAAGACATTTCGCATCCAGGTCCTCCCATTCCCATTCTGTCAAGGTTGTTGGTTTATTTTACTTTCCTGTCAATTCTTTTTGTAACCCTTGTTGCACCAGTAAATCCCGCATCTTAAGCTTCCATAGCTCAAAGTTGTTTTACCGCTGAAATTTTCAACTTCAAACTTCGAACTCTGCATCTTAGCCATTTGCAAAAAAAATCTCCTAATATCCACTGCTTATAAAACCCAAGGCCCAAATCACTGCTTATAAAAAATCCTTTTAAATGTGGAGGAATTATAAATATGGTTAAATGTGGATCCTTAATAAAAGAAGGTTAAATGATAATCACAAAAGGTTAATCCAAAAAAAAATAACCTTTTAATAATATAATTTTTTTTAATAAAAAACTTTTATAAAGAAAAAGATTTACTTTCTAAAACATCCACCTTTTAAATTCTTCCACCCTTTTATTAAAAAACCATCCTCACTCTTATAGGATTCTTTTAAAAAATGATTATTTCGTTCTTAATTAAAAGTGAACTCTCATACCTCTTCACACCTTTTCATATATTTTTAAAAAACCGCCTCCACGTGACTTGTGCAAAATAGTTCATACCTTAAGTTTTTAATAATTTTTTCATACCTTAAGAAATTATTTATCTGTTGAATTTTAGGGAGTCGTCGTGAGTTTTTGATTTAAGGGAGCTGCCACACCTCATGCAACATTGGAGTGTGGGGAGTCTGCACCTCCTGACACACTAGAGTGCGGAAATCGTGAAAGATCTACGCATTGTTCCTCATACTCCACTGTGGAAATTTCACAATTTTTTCAAGGGCGTAGGGCTGAGTAGTAAGTCTCTGCACCCTTCGAGAGGAGGGACCTGTGGGGATGTATAAATTGATGCACCCTCAAACAAATTTTACTTCTGGCTTCTCCGAGAATTTGACACTCCTTCAACTAGCTCAAACCAGCTCTGATACCACTTGTTAGAAATGTCAATGCGGAAAACACAATTCTCAATGATAATTAACAATCACACACATAAGAAATAGAGACAGGGAATTCACGTGGTTCACACAAACGTTGGGCTATGTCCACCAAGCATAGACATCAATTGTCTTATTATTCAGATTATGGACTTTACATCAGATTTGCAAGTTCTCTCTCAGTCTAACACACTCAGTCATCTCACAATCATATTTGCCTCTGCGTGCTTACATGAATTTATACATTCACACAAAGAAACTGAATATTAAATGCAATCCCTATCCATATTCTAACTTGGTCTATTTGGTTGTAACCAACATAGAATAATAAGATCCAAATCTGTTCTTGGTAATTGGTTGTCACCAAATACAAACAATATCCACCTTAACAACAATTAACATGATACCTTGCTTCTTCCTTTTGTTCATCACCTTTCCTACAAGCCAAGAGAAGCCAAGCACCACTGCAACTTCTCTAATATAACTGGTTTCATGATCTTGCCTGTGTGACTTGCACGAGTTTGAATTTCCTAAGGGGTAACTCCACCTCCAATATGTCTTCCATAACTGTGTTGTGAGACACATTTAGTGATAGATCTCCTCCTATCCAAAATACCTACAAAATATACATTACATTGTCACAGACCATTTCAGTGTAACCATTATAGGTGACATTTGTGCTTCTCATATGCTGACGCACCCATTTCACTACAACACCTGAATCTGTCACGTTGATGACAACATCATTAGCATGTGAAACATCTGGTCTTAACAATTTCATCGCATACAATAGACCTCCTACTCAACTTACATGAGACATAACCTTTTGTTGTTTATAGACACACCCTATCCTTGAAGAAAACTTATAATGGAAAGCAAGAGGGATAAAAGTTGGTTTTAAAATATTCATATTGAACTCCATTCGCAACTTACCATTACCATATATGTGTACTTCCATGCCCATAATTTGTTTTGTTTCTCCTTGATCCCTCATCTAAATTTTCCTATCCACCTGAGTCATTTTCTTACTGATTGTATCCATGCTTCGGCTTGCATCGATCATATCATCAGCAAAGAACATCAATATTGTGAATGTACTATAAACTTTAGAGTCATTCATACCCTTTGATAAATCCTGACTCACTACGAAGGATTCAAACCTCTTGTATATTTTCCTAGGTACCAATAGGCCATACAATGAATTATCTAGCATGCAAACAAATTTACTGTTGCGATCTTGAATCAAACCTTTTGGTTATTCCATAAATACTATACCTCGGTCAATCATGAACTTGTGAGAAGTAGGATCCCACACACAACATCCCTTTATACCATCATCATAACTTGTAGAGATATAAAACAAGTAGGAATTTAGAAACAAAGATTTTAAGTCTGGAAATGATTTACCTCTTACCAGTACCTACAATTATTTCTTGATCTTATGACCTTTATTCTTCTACCATAAACAAGAAGATACATATGTCACTTCATATTCTACTTCAGCCTTCCAGCTTATAAAGGTTATCAACCTTTGTTGCCTTCATCACTACTAAATTACCTTTCTACACTGTGAGAGATCCACCTTGACCTGTATACTTATATCCACAAGAATCGAAAACTCCTAATGAAATCAAATTTGATTTAAGATCAGGTCCATATCTAACATCCTTTAATTCCCTAGAAATACCATCAAACATCCTGATTCTAATATTGCAAACCCCAACAGTTTTACATGGAATACCATTTTTCATAAACACTACACCATCATCAACAGATTGGTAAGAAAAGAACCAAATTCTATGTGAGCACATGTGGTGGGAGGCACCTGAATGTAACTGCCATTTTTCTTGATATTGTAAATTACTATAAATGGATAAAACATGATCAATTATACTTGAATTTGTTACAGACAAATTTTCTTCCTTCGTAGAGTTTTCCTCGGATTCCTTTCTCTTCCAACAATCTTTCTTGAGATGTCCTATTTTTCCAGAGTATCACATTTTTCTTTACCCTTTATGTGTATTGACTTATATCGGAAAGAACTTCTCTCATTCTTCTCTGTAGTTCAACCTCTGAAAAACATCACCTCTGAAGTTTAGGTTTCTTTACTATATTTTCTTCTCATCTCCTCAGCCAACAAAGCTCCGACAATAGAGTCATAATCTAAAACATCTACTGAGATAAACATAATAGAGGTGACCCGATTATCCAAAGACTCAGGCAACAAACACAATAGTGTAATAGCCTTATCTTCAACTTCGAATTTAACTTCCATACTAGTCAATCGAACTATGAGGGTATTGAAGGTATTTAAATGGTCAACAACTTTTGTACCCTCCTTCATCCAAAAACTATACAACTGTCTCTTCAAGTAGATTCTGCTTGTGAAGGACTTCTTCATATACAAACTTTCCAACTTGCTCCATAAGCCTCATGTTTTATCCTCTCCTACAACATTAAACAAAACCTCATCTGCCAGACATAAACAAATGGTGCGAAGAGATTTCTCATCCAAATCCTTATATTCCCATTTTGTCATGGTTGTTGGTTTCTTTGAATTTCCTGCCAATGCTTTTTGCAACCCTTGTTGCACCAGTAAATCCCACATCTTAAGCTTCCAGAGGTCAAATTTGTTTTACCACTCAACTTTTCAACTTCAAACTTCGAACTCTACATCTTAGCCATTTTCACAAAAAATCGCCTAATATCCACTGCTTATAAAACCCATGGCCCAAATCAGTTCTTATAAAAAATCCTTTTAAATGTGGAGGAATTATAAATAAGGTTAAATGTGGATCCTTAATAAAATAAGGTTAAATGATAACCAAAAAAGGCTTAATCCAAAAAAAAAACCCTTTTAATAATATAGCAAGTTTTAATAAAAAACTTTTATAAAGAAAAAGATTTACTTTTTAAAACATCCACCTTTTAAATTCTTCCACCCTTTTATTAAAAAACCATCCTCACTCTTATATGATTATTTTAAAAAATAAGTATTTCGTTCTTAATTAAAATTCAACTCTCATACCTCTTCACACCTTTTCATATATTTTTTAAAAACTGCCTCCACGTGACTTGTGCAAAATAGTTCATACCTTAAGTTTTTCATAAATTCTTCATACCTTAAGAAATTCTTTATCCACTAAATTTTACAAATCCATCATGAATTTTGGATTCAAGGGAGCTATCGCACCTCATGCAACAATGGAGTGTTGGGACTCTCACCTCCCGACACACTAGAGTGTGGAAATGGTGAAAGATCTACGCACTGTTCCTCATACTCAACTGCGGAAATTTCACAAATTTGTCACGGGCGTAAGGCTGAGTAATAAGTCTCTGCACCCTTCAAGAGGAGGGACCTACGGGGATCTATAAATTCATGCACCCTCACATAGATTCTACTTCTAGATTTTGAATTTCACTCTCCTTCAACCAGCTCTAACCAGCTCTGATACCACTTGTTAGAATTGTCAATGCGGAAAACACAATTCTCAATGATAATTAACAATCACACACATAAGAAATAGACACAGGGATTTCATGTGGTTCACCCAAACGTTGGGATACGTCCACCAAGCATAGGCATTGGTTGTCTTATTATTCAGATTATGGAGATTACATTAGATTTGCAAGTTCTCTCTCAGTCTCTCACACTCAGTCATCTCACAGTCGTATTTGCCTATGCGGGCTTGCATGAATTTATACATTCACAGAAGAAACTGACTATTAAATGCAATCCCTATCCATATTCTAACTTAGTCTATTTGGTTGTAACCAATGCAGAATAATAGGATCCAATCTATTCTTGGTAATTGGTTGTCACCAAATCCCAACAATCTCCACCTTGACAACAATTAACCTGATACCTTGCTTCTTCCTTTTGTTCATCACCTTTTCTACAAGCCAAGAGGATTCACTCACCACTGCAACTTCTCTAATAAAACTGGTTTCATGATCTCGTCTGTGTGACTTGCAAGAGTTTGGATTTCCTCAGGGGTCACTCCATCTCCAACATGTCTTCCACAACTGTGTTGTGAGACAAATTTAGTGATAGATCTCCTCCTATACAAAATAGCTATAAAATATACATTACAATTATCACAGACCATGTCAGTGTAACCACTATAGGTGACATTTGTGCTTCTCATAAGCTGAAGCACCCATTTCACTGCAACACATGAATCTGTCACGTTTCTGACAACATCATTAGCATGTGAAACATCTGGTCTTAACCATTTCATCCAATACAACAGACTTCCTACTGAAATTACACGAGACATAACCTTTTCTTCTTTATAGATAGGCCCTATGCTTGAAGAAAACTTATAATGGAAATCAAGAGGGATAAAAACTGGTTTTATAATGTTCATACTAAACTCCAACCACAATTTACCATTACCATATATGTGTGCTTCCATGCCCATAATTTGTTTTGCTTCTCCTTGAGCCCTCATCTGAATTGTCCTGTCCACCTGAGTCATTTTCTTACTGATTTTATCCATGCTTAAGCTAGCATCGAGCATATCATTAGAAAAGAACATCAATACTGTGAATGTACTATAAACTATATAGTCATTCTTACCCTTTGATAAATCCTGACTCACTATGAAGGAGTCAAACCTATTGTATATTTGCCTGGGTACCAATAGGCCATAAAATGAATTATCTAGCATAAAAACAAATTTACTGTTGGGATCTTGAATCAACCCTTTTGGTTGTTCCATACATACTATATCTCTGTCAATTGTGACATTGTGAGAAGTACGATCCCACACACAACATCCCTTTATACCATCATCATAACTTGCAGAGATATAAAACTAGTAGGAATTCAGAAACAAAGATTTTATGTCTGGAAATGATTTACTGCTTACCAGTACCTGCAATTATTTCTTTCTCTTATGACCTTGATGCTTCTTCCATAAACAAAAAGATACATATGTCACTTCATATTCTATTTCAGTACTTCATTCTAGCTTATAAAGGTTATCAAACTTTGTTTCCTTCATCACTACTAAATTACCTTTCGACACTGTGAGAGCTCTACCTTGACCTATATACTTATATCCACAAGAATCCAACACTCCCAATGAAATCAAACTTGATTTAAGCTCAGGTACATATCTAACATCCGTTAATTACCTAACAATACCATAGAACATCCTAATTCGAATATTGCCAACCCCAACAGTTTTACATGGAATACCATTTCCCATAAACAACACTCCCTCATCAACAAATTGGTAAGAAAAGAACCAATTTCTATGTGAGAACATGTGTTGGGAGGCACTTGAATCTAACTATCATTCTTCTTGATATTGTAAATAACTAGAAATGGATAAAACGTGATCAACTATACATGAATTTGTTACAACCAAAGTTGCTTCCTTCGTAGAATTTTCCTCATATTCCTTTCTCTTCCAACAATCTTTCTTGAGATGTCTTGTTTTTCCACGGTACCGACATTTTTCTTTACCCTTTCTATTTCTTGAATTATATCAGAAATAAATTCTCTCATTCTTCTTTGTGGTTTGACCTCTGACCAACATCGCCTCTGAAGTTGAGGTTTCTTTACTAGATTATCTCCTCATCTCCTCAGCCAAAAAAATTCCCACAACAGAGTCATAATCTAAAACATCTACTGAGCTAAAGCTAATAGAGCTGACTAGATTATCCCAAGACTCAAGAAATGAACTCAATAGTGTAATATCCTTATCTTCATCTTTGAATTTAACTTCCATACTAGTCAATTGAACTATGAGGGTATTGAAGGTATTTAAATGGTCAACAACTTTTGTACCTTCCTTCATCCGCAAACTATACAATTGTCTCTTCAAGTAGATTTTGCTTGTCAAAGACTTCATCATATATAGACTTTCCAACTTGCTCCATAAGCCTAATGTTGTATCCGCTCTTATGATATTAAACATAACCTCATCTGCCAAACATAATAAAATGGTGATAAGATCTTTCGTAGCCAGATCCTTCCATTCCCATTCCATCATGGCTGTTGGTTTCTTTGACTTTCCTGCCAATGCTTTTTGCAACCCTTGTTGCACCAGTAAATCCCACATCTTAAGCTTACTAAGCTCAAAGGTGTTTTTACCCCTGAACTTTTCAACTTCAAACTTCAAACTCTGCATCTTAGCCATTTGCACAAAAAATCTCCTAATATCCACTGCTTATAAAACCAAAGGCCCAAATCACTGCTTATAAAAAATCCTTTTAGATGTGGTGGAATTATAATTAAGATTAAATGTGGATCCTTAATAAAATAATGTTAAATGATAACAAAAAAAGGTTTAATCCCAAAAAAACCCTTTTAATAATATAAAAAGTTTTAATAAAAAACTTTTATAAAGAAAAAGATTTACTTTTTAAAACATCCACCTTTTAAATTCTTCCACCCTTTTATTAATAAACCATCCTCACTCTTATATGATTATTTTAAAAAAGGAGTATTTCTTTCTTAATTAAAATTCAACTCTCATACCTCTTCACACCTTTTCATATATTTTTAAAAAATTGCCTCCACGTGACTTGTGCAAAATAGTTCATACCTTAAGTTTTTCATAAATTCTTCATACCTTAATAAATTCTTTATCCACTGAATTTTAGGGAGCCGTCATGACTTTTGGATTTAAGGGAGATGTTGCACCTCATGCAACACTGGAGTGTGGGGAGTCTGCACATCTCGACACACTGTAGTGCGGAAATCATGAAAGCTCTATGCATTGTTCCTCATACTCAACTATGGAAATTTCACAATTTTTTCACAGGCGTAAGGATGAGTAATAAGTCTCTGCACCCTTCAAGAGGAGGGACCTATGGGGATGTATAAATTGATGCACCCTCACACAGATTTCACTTCTGGCTTCTCCAATAATGTGACGCTCCTTCAACCAGCTCTAACCAGCTCTGATACCACTTGTTAGAATTGTCAATGCAGAAAACACAATTCTCAATGATAATTAACGATCACATACATAAGAAATAGACACATGGATTTCACGTGGTTCACCCAAACGTTGGGCTATATCCACCAATCACAGGCATCGGTTGTATTATTATTCGGATTATGGAGATTACATCATATTTGCAAGTTCTCTCTCAATCTCTCACACTCAGACATCTCAGAGTTGTATTTGCCTCTACGAGCTTACATGAATTTATACATTCACACAAGAAACTGAATATTAAATGCAATCCCTATCCATATTATAACTTGGTCTATTTGGTTGTAACCAACACAGAATAATATGATCCAAATCTGTTCTTGGTAATTGGTTGTCACCAAATCCCAACAATCTCCACCTTGACAACAATTAACCCGATACCTTGCTTCTTCCTTTTGTTCATCACCTTTGTTGCAAGCCAAGAGAATCCAACCACCACTGCAAATTATCTAATAAAACTGGTTTCATGATCTCGCATGTGTGACTTGCACGAGTTTCTATTTCTTGAGGGGTCACTCCACCTCCAACATGTCTTCCACAACTGTGTTGTGATACCAATTTAGTGATAGATCTCCTCCTATCCAAAATACCTGTAAAATATACATTACAATTATCAAAGACCATCTCAGTGTAACCATTATAGGTGACATTTGTGCTTCTCATACGCCGAGGCACTCATTTCACTGCAACACATGAATCTATCACGTTTCTGGCAACATCATTAGCATGTGAGACATCTGGTCTTAACCATTTCATCGCATACAGTAGACCTCCTACTGAACTTATATGAGACCTGACCTTTTCTTCTTTATAGACAGGCCCTATGCTTGAAGAAAACTTATAATGGAAAGCAAGAGGGATAAAAACTAGTTTTACAATGTTCATACTGAACTCCAGCCACAGCTTACCATTACCATCTATGTGTACTTCGATGCCCATAATTTTTTTTTCTACTCCTTGATCCCTCATATGAATTCTCCTGTCCACGTGAGTCATTTTCTTATTGATTTTATCCATGCTTCAGCTTGCATCGAACATATCATCAACAAAGAACATCAAGACTATGAATGTACTATAAAATATATATTCATTCCTACGCTTTGATAAATCCTGACTCACTATGAAGGATTCAAACCTCTTGTATATTTTCCTGGGTACCAATAGGCCATACAATGAATTATCTAGTATGCAAACAAATTTACTGTTGCGATATTGAATCGGTTAGCAATTCGTAAATCTATTTGGATGATAAACAGAAGATGAAGGTAAGTTTTCCAACCAACTTTCAGACCAAAAACTAGCCTTTCGGATCTGGAGAGGGCTCTCTCAAAAATGGCGTGGTCTCCACGCAGGATATGGCTTGGGAACATAATGGCTAGATTTAAACACCTTTGATGTAATGGGTTCTGGTTATATTGGTGCAAGAAAGTAAAACTTGGGCTATGGAGTCGATTTGAAGAAATGATAGAGATGAATGATTCGGTGACTGGACTTGAGAGGATAAGGCTAGGTGAGCAACAATCTTAAGTGTAAAACCATAATGTGGTGGGAGAAATTACAGGAAGTAACTCAGAAGCGTCGTTGTGGACGAATTCAGAGTTAGCTTTAGAGGAAAACATTTTGTCTAAGTGGCACGAACAAGGGGCACTATATAGCCAATCTGTAGGTTCAAAAATTTGTTCTGAAATAGACAGTACAAGATATGGAATAAATATAACAGGAAACACATACACAAATAAAGAGGCACAATACCTCCAACTATTACAACTAGAATCTTTTCATCAAGTCCCAAGACCTTTGCATTAAATTTCGGTCAAAACTCAGATTACATACAATAGCAGTCGTTTACCAAATTTGACAACCAACCCTTTTTACATGAAAATGATCCCCATATATAGAAAAATAATGTCACCCTTGGCTGTTAGGGTCGATCTACTCTCTCCTGGAATCATGGATCTGTTTTCTTTGAAAGAGAGTAATAACTTCAACGAATTCACTAAAAATAGAAAACATGACTTTGCCAAATCATAATCATAACCGAAATATTCTTTACAATCATTAATCATGATCAAAATTCAAACATATGGTTTTGATGAGTCATCATGTGCACTACTGGACACTCTGTCACCCCTGCACAACAAGTTTGCTATGCAACAGTAACCTACAACGAAAAACGCATCGGATTTGCGTAGCAAACTAGGAAAATAGGTGTTAAATATGACATCATATATCACTAATAAAAAACTATCTTTAGAAACTAAGAGAGGATTTTTTTATTTAAGCTCGTTATAAATAAAAACCTCTATCAGGTGCTTGAAATTCATTTCCATATTATCGAAATACGAGTCGCGAAAACATGTCTCAGACAGGAAATCATGAAAACTGAAAAATAAGGCTCAAATATTCCTTCGAATATCCCAATCCATGACACATTTTGTAAATCTGAGAGAGGTTTTTATTGTTTGTCTTTTCCTAGACAAAAACCTCCCGGGGATTTTCAAAATTCCTCTCCAGTTGGTCAAACATTGATCTTGAAGTTGACCACTAAACCAGTAATTTGCGTAGTGCGGCCTGTAGCCTGTGTGCAGGAAAATTCCATTGCATGACAGAATCCACTATGCGACAACATCCTATGTGCGAGGAAATCCAATTCACGACAACATCCTATGCGCGACATAATCCAATGTGCGACAGAATTCCACTGCCTGGTAGAAATCCATTGTGCGACAGAATCCACTGCGCGACAGAAATCCACTCCGCGACAGAATCCATTATGTGGCAAAATCCACTGCATGACATAAATCCATTGCACGATAGAATACTTTGTGCGACGAAGTGATCTGCGCAACACATAGAAAATTTTTGCAACGTGCAATTGCGAATGAAAATGGAACAAATAAATGATAAGATTTCTTTTGAAACTAACCCTTGGAGATGTTGGATGATGCGAGTCATAGAAGCAATATGGGTGCTAACATGAATGACTTTGCAAAATTGTTGACAAACCTCTAACCTTAGCCATGAAAATAATAGTGATAAAAATTGGCTCCAATGGGGATGTTATGCTCCCCGTGAGGTAGAAAAGAACAATATACCATGTGCCAATCCATTAGGCTTCTCCCAAACTCAACTTTCCAACTGTAACTTGTAACCTACATCCGCTGAAAACACAAAACTGTATATGCTCCAAACTGAAAACTGAAACTAAGATGAAGATGAAAACTGTAGATTTCTAAAAGAAATGCTCGTAGTACCGAGCTTATTCACACTCCTACCTACCATACCTACTGAAAAAAATGTCAATCAAGTGAAATCAAAATGCCAATGTAACCATGCAAGAATTTTATACAATTTTTTCTTTCTTTGCACATGCTTGCTCCAAAGCCTATTTACTGATAAGTCATTCAAAAATTTATCTATAAATTCAAATCTCAAAAAATACAAAACATTGAGACTGTTTGTCGCCTCCACCAAAACTACAAATGGATCCTTCAGGACACACATAAAACAACAATCATGTTTCACCCCTTCCACTGCATCCTTGTTTTCATGTAATTGAACCTATTGATCACCACAAAGAGGATGAAAAATCTGTTGAGACTGCTGGAAATAACAATCTTCTGAATCAAAAGATAGTGCTGGCTGAAATGAAACCTATAGTGGCAAGAAATCCATATCTAACACTGATGTTGATTTACCATCATATTTATTTCCAAGATGGTAGTTGATCACATGCTACAAATCTGAACTGAAACAACTTTCCATGTAATCAACAATAGGGTCATTAAAAGTATGAGAAGGTTGTTGGTCCTCTTCACTGATAACAATTTTCTCATGTAAAACAATGTCACTCTGAATGAAATCAGAGTTAAATTCTTCATGTGTTATCTCATGATTTAATTTCAACAATTCAAAGGAAGAAAAACATAATGGAAGACAATTTTTTTTGCAAGTCTATTGCTTTCTTGATATTCAACATCATGCAAGTAGGATTTATGATATGAAACATTATAAACATTTTGCTTCAGCAATTCGAAAGATGCAAAACAGAATGGCAAAGTTCTTTCATCTAATTTAAAACTTTCTTCATTTTCTTCACTGCTGTCATATGCACATTTTTCAATTTCTTTGGATTGTTGAACATACTCATTTTCATATTCATCTTTGACCAATGGCTACAATTTTGAACTTATAAAACCTTCCATATAACAAGCAACCGGGTCATTAAACACATGAGAAAATTGTTGCAATTTCTTGTCAATTTTTTCCCATGAATCAGTGTGATTTTGCATCAGTGCACATTCCTCTGCCTCAGTGATGATCTTTAAATTTTCTTTCAACAATTTAAATGAAGAAAAACCTAAAGGTAAAGAATTCCCCTTAGTTGATTCATTACTTTCTTCAAATTCTTCTTTGTAGTTGTGATATGTAGGTTGATTGCTCTCATTACACTGCTGAAAAGGAACATTTTTTGATAGAGAACATGCAGCTGGTTGTTCTAGGAAGTTAACATCATAACCATCATCATATTCATCATATATAGTAAAATCAACAACATCTGCAATGTCATCCAACAAGAAAAAGTTTGGGACATCAACCTGCTCTTCAACAAGATGATTTGCAAATTCATTTTCTTGACTGTCTAAAAATGAATACATAAAACAATCAGCCCCGTGCTCATCATGGTATGGATTAGAAGCTAAATTAGCACCTTCCTTTTCAATAAGTGGAATATAATCCTCTGCAAAATCCTCAACATTTAAAGCTTCAAGAGGACATATGATATTATTAACCCTCTTCTCAAGATTTAAATCAACTGTTATTTGTTCATATTCAATGTCTCTTCTTTAACATCCAACTCCTCATTTTGAATTTGTTTACATGATTGAATATTGCCTTAAACTTCCTGAGCATTGTTGAACATCTATTGCAAATACATAGGCCTCCTCTCCATCAAAATAAAATACAAGTTTGATTGAAAGGTTGTTACATAATGGAGCATGGCAGTAACTTCAGGAGGTTGGACTTCTTTAGGCAGTTTATAATAAATACTAGCAAACCTCCTACTGAAATTTGAGATGGTTTCAACTTTCATTCTTCTCATGGAATAAAACTCTGAAAGGAGTAGATCCCATGAATTTCTCTCACCCCAAAATATATGGAAAGCTTCCCTCAGTTCATCCCACGAGCTAATTGACTGAGGCTGCAAATGTTTGAACCATGCTTTGGCATCTCCTTGTAAGGTCTGAGAAAAGTCCCTCATAGACACATCATCATGTTCGATCTCAAAAAGTTCTATAAAATGCTCAAAGAGCTAAATATGTTTTTCAGATGACTTTCCATCAAGCTCTCCATCGAACCGAGAAAGGTACTTATAGTTTTTCAGAGAAAAGTCATGAAGGATGGAAGGAAATTTAAGAGGACTATATCTTTCTTGAATCTTGGAGGGTGTAGGATTAGAACATAATGTACAAGCTCAGCTTTGGTTTCATTAAGCTCACAAGAATTATCATGAACATTATATGGCTCAGAGGAAGGGGCTTGGTGAATATTGGTTATACAAGAAGAAGGAGGTATACCTATAGTTTTCCATGGAGGATATACAAGGGTAGATATATGGGCTTCATTTGAATGCAGTAAGTGAAGAAATATTCTTTTGAAAAACTCGGGAAAGGACAAGAATATATTGATAATACAGAAAAGTACTTCTTGAACTAAACTTAAGCTCGAGTACCTTATTTTTCCATACTTCTCTTCCATATCTCTGTCAATAGGTCTCATTCTTCAGTGGATTCTTTAAATCACATTTGAAGCTTGATTGGAGTCACCATGAAAACTTTATCTCTGGATTCTTTTGCTAGTGGAATCACCTTCAACTGATTTTTTGATGTGTGGAGTCGCCAGAGCAGAAATACAACCAATATGTGCCTAAGTGTCTACTGATCTTAGACCTTAGAACTCAACCATGTTGTTCTTTCTCAGGGAAAAATTTTCAATATCGTCCCTGACAACGACGCCAAAAAGTTAGCACTCCATAAATCTATTTGGTTGATAAACAAATGATGAAGGTAACTTTTTGAACCATCTTTGAGACTCGAAACTAGCCTTTCATATTTGGAGAGGGCTCTCTTAGAAATGGCGCAGTCTCCATGAAGGATATGACTTGGGAATACAATGGCTAGATTTAAACACCTTTGATGTAATGGGTTCTGGTTATATTGGTGCAAGAAAGTAAAACTTGGGCTATGGAGTCGATTTGAGGAAATCACAGAGATGAATGAATGAGTGAATGGACTTGAGAGGATAAGGCTAGGCAAGAAATAGTATTCAGTGTAAAACCATAATGTGGCGAGAGAAATTACAAGAAGTAACTCAAGAGCATCGTTGTGAATTAATTCAGAGTTAGCTTTAGAGGAAAACTTTTTGTCTAAGTGGCACGAACAAGGGGTGCTATACAGCGAATCCGCAGGTTCAAAAATTCATTCTGAAATAGATAGTACAAGATATGGAATAAAGATAACAGGAAACACATACGCAAATAAAGAGGCACAATACCTCCAACTATTACAACTAGAATCTTTTCATCAAGTCACAAGACCTTTGCATTAAATTTTGGTCAAAGCGCAGATTACATACAATAGCAGTCATTTACCCAATTTTCCAACCAACTCCTTTTACATGAAAATGATCCCCATATATAGAAAACTAATTTCACCCTTGGTTGTTAGGGTTGAACTACTCTCTCCTGGAATCATGGATCCGTTTTCTTTGAAAGAGAACAATAACTTCAACGGATTCACTAAAAATAGAAAACATGACTTTGCCAAATCATAATCATAATCGAAATATTCTTTACAATCATTAATCATGATAAAAATTCGACCATATGGTTTTGATGAGTCATCATGTTCACTATTGGACACTCTGTCACCCCTGCACAACAAGTCTTCTACGCAACAATAAGCTACAGCAAAAAATGCAGCGGATTTGCGTAGCAAACTGGGAAAATAGGCGTTAAATATGACATCATATCTCACTAATAAAAAACTATTTTTAGAAACTGAGAGAGGATGTTGTATTTAAGCTCGTTATAAAGAAAAATCTCTCTCCTTTTCTTGAAATTCGTATCCATATGGCTGGAATATGTGTCGTAAAAACATGTCTCGGACACGAAAACATGAAAACTGAAAAACAGGGCTCAAAGATTGTTTTGAATATCCCAATCCGTGACACATTTTGAAAATATGAGAGAGGTTTTTATTATCTGTCTTGTCCTCGACAAAATCCTCTCGGGGATTTTCAAAATTCCTCTCTAGTTTGTCAAAAATTGATCTTGAAGTTGACCACTAAACCAGTAATTTGCGTAGTGCAGCCTGTAGCCTGTGTGTAGAAAAATTCCATTGTGCGACATAATCCACTGCATGACAAAATCCTATGCGTGATGAAATCCACTACGTGACAACATCCTATGCGTGACAGAATCCAGTGCATGACAGGAATCCACTGCGTGACATAAATCCACTACACGATAGAATCCATTGCGCGGTAGAAATCCACTGCGCGACAGAATCCACTGCACAGAAGAATCCACTGCGCGAAATAAATTCACTGCTCGACATAATCCTTTGCACGACGAAGTGCTCTATGTAGCATGTAGAAAAAAAATTCAGCGTGCAGTTGCAAATGGAAATGGAACAAATAAATGATAAGCTTCCTTTTGAAGCTAACCCTTGGAGATGTTGGATGATGCTATTCATAAAAACAATATGGGTGCTAACATGCATGACTTTGCAAAATTGTTGACAAACCTCTAACCTTAGCCATGAAAATAATGGTGCTAATAGAATCAACCCTTTTGGTTTTTCTATACATACTATATATCTATCAATGATGACCTTGTGAGAAGTAGGATCCCACACACAACATCCCTTTATACCATCATCATAACTTGCAGAGATATAAAACAAGTAGGAATTCAAAAACAAATATTTTAAGTCTGGAAATGATTTACCGCTTACCATTACTTGCAATTCTTTCTTTCTCTTATGACCTTGATTCTTCTTCCATAAACAAAAATATACATCTGTCACTTCAAATTCTACTTTAGTACTGCCTTCCATCTTATAAAGTTATCAAACTTTGTTGCCTTCATCACTACTAAATTACATTTCGACACTGTGAGAGATCCACCTTGACTTGTATACTTATATCCACAAGAATCCAACACTCCCAATGAAATCAAATTTGATTTAATCTAAGGTACATATCTAACATCCATTAATTCCCTAACAATACCATCGAACATACTGACTCTAATACTGCCAACCCCAACAGTTTTACATGGAATACCATTTCATATAGACACTACACCCTCATCAACAAATTAGTAAGAAAAGAACCAATTTCTATGTGAGCACATGTGGTGGGAGGCACCTGAATCTAACTGCCATTCTTCTTGATATTTTAAATCACTATAAATGGATAAAATGTGATCAATTATACATGAATTTGTTACCGACAAATTTTCTTCCTTCGTAGAGTTTTCCTCAGATTCCTTTCTCTTCCAACAATCTTTCTTGAGATGTCTTTTTTTCCACAGTATCGGGATTTTGCTTTACCCTTTCTGTGTCTTGACTTAGATCAGAAAGAACTTCTCTCATTCTTCTCTATGGTTTGACCTCTAATCAACATCGCCTCTGAAGTTGAGGTTTCTTTACTAGATTTTCTCCTCATCTCAGCCAACAAAGCTCCCACAACAGAGTCATAATGTAAAATATATGCAGAGTTAAAGCTAATAGAGGTGACTAGAAATCGTGAAAAATCTATGCAATGTTCCTCATACTCAATTGCATAAATCTCACAAATATTTCACGAGCGTAAGGCTGAGTAATAAGTCTCTACACCCCTCGAGAGGATGGACCTACGGGGATGTATAAATTGATGCACTCTCACATAGATTTCACTTCTGGATTCTCCAAGAATTTGACGCTCCTTCAACCAGCTCTAACCATCTATGATACCACTTGTTAGAATTGTCAATGCGCAAAACACAACTGTCAATGATAATTAACAATCACACACATAAGAAATAGTCACAGGGATTTTAGGTGATTCACCCAAATGTTGGGCTACGTCCACCAAGCATAGCCATCGGTTGTCTTATTATTCGGATTATGGAGATTACATAAGATTCGCAAGTTCTCTCTCAGTCTCTCGCACTCAGTCATCTCACAGTCGTATTTTCCTATGCAGGCTTACATGAATTTATACATTCACACAAGAAACTGACTATTAAATGCAATCCCTATTCATATTCTAACTTGGTCTATTTGGTTGTAACGAGCGCATAATAATAGGATCCAAATATGTTCTTGGTAGTTGGTTGTCACCAAATCCCAACAATCTCCACCTTGACAACAATTAACCCGATACCTTGCTTCTTCCTTTCGTTCATCACCTTCAGTGCAAGCCAAGAGAAGCCAAGCACCATTGCAACTTCTCTAATAAAACTGGTTTCATGATCTCGCTTGTGTGACTTGCACGAGTTTGGATTTCCTAAGGGGTCACTCCACCTCCAACATCTCTTCCACAACTGTGTTGTGAGACACATTTAGTGATACATCTCCTCCTATCCAAAATACCTATAAAATATATATTACAATTATCACACACCATCTCAGTGTAACCATTATAGGTGACATTTGTGCTTCTCATATGCTGAAGAACCCATTTCACTACAACACTTGAATCTGTCACGCTTCTGACAACATCATTAGCATGTGAAACATCTGGTATTAACCATTTTATCGCATACAATAGACCTCCTACTGAACTTACATGAGACATAACATTTTCTTCTTTATAAACATGCCTTATGCTTGAAGAAAACTTATAATGGAAAGCAAGAGGCATAAAAATTGGTTTTACAATGTTTATACTGAACTCCAACCACAACTTACCATTACCATCTTTGTATACTTCCCTGCCCATAATTTGTTTTGATGCTCCTTGATCCCTCATCCGAATTGTCCTGTCCACCTGAGTCATTTTCTTACTGATTTTATCCAAGCTTCAACTTGGATTGAGCATATCATCATCAAAGAACATCAAGACTGTGAATGTACTATAAATTGTATAGTCATTCCTACCCTTTGATAAATCCTTACTCACTAGGAAGGATTCAAACCTCTTGTATATTTGCCTATGTACCAATAGGCCATACAATGAATTATCTAGCATGCAAACAAATTTACTGTTGCAATCTTGAATCAACCCATTTGGTTGTTCCATACATACTATATCTCTTTCAATGATGACCTTGTGAGAAGTAGGATCCCACACACAACATCCCTTTATACCATCATCATAACTTGCAGAGATATAAAACAAGTAGGAATTCATAAACAAATATTTTAAGTCTGGAAATGATTTACCGCTTACTAGTACCTGCAATTCTTTCTTGCTCTTATGACCTTGATTTTTTTTCCATAAACAAGAAGATACATTTGTCACTTCAGATTTTACTTCAGTAGTTCCCTCCAACTTATAAAGGTTATCAATCTTTATTGCCTTCATCGCTACTAAATTACCTTTCGACATTGTGAGAGCTCCACCTTAACCTGTATACTTATATCCACAAGAATCAAACACTCCCAGTGAAATCAAATTTTATTTAATCTCAGGTATATATCTAACATCCGTTAATTACCTAACAATACCATCAAACATCCTGATTCCAATACTGCCAACCCCAACAATTTTACATGGAATACCATTTCCCATAAACACTACACCCTGATCAACAGATTGGTAAGAAAAGAACCAATTTCTATGTGAGCACATGTTGTGGGAGGCACTTGAATCTAACTGCCATTCTTCTTGATATTGTAAATTACTAGAAATGGATAAAACGTGATCAATTATACCTGAATTTGTTATAGCCAAATTTTTATCCTTCGTAGAGTTTTCCTCAGATTCCTTTCTCTTCCAACAATATTTCTTCAGATATCCTGTTTTGCCTTAGTACCATCATTTTGCTTTACCCTTTCTATGTCTTGACTTAGATAAGAAATAATTTCTCAAATTCGTCTTTTTGTTTTGACCTTTGATCAGCATCGCCTTTGAATTTGAGGTTTCTTTACTAGATTTTCTGCTCATCTCCTCAGCCAACAAATCTCCCACAACAGAGTCATAATATAAAACATTTACTAAGCTAAAGCTAATAGAGGTGACTAGATTATCCCAAGACTCAGGGAATGAACACAATAGTGTAATAGCCTTATCTTCATCTTCGAATTTAACTTCCATACTAGTCAATTGAACTATGAGGGTATTGAAGGTATTTAAATGCTCAACAACTTTTGTGCCTTCCTTCATCTGCAAACTGTACAACTATCTCTTCAAGTAGATTCTGCTTGTCAAGGACTTCATCATATATAGACTTTCCAACTTGCCCCATAATCCTAATGTTGTATCCTCTCCTATGATATTTAACAGAACCTCATCCACCAGACATAAACGGATGGTGCTAAGAGATTTCACATACAGATCCTCCCATTCCCATTTCGTCATGGTTGTTGGTTTCTTTGACTTTCTTGCCAATTCTTTTTGCAACCCTTCTTGCACTAGTAAATCTCGTATCTTAAGCTTCAAGAGCTCAAAGTTGTTTTTACTGCTGAAATTTTCAACTTCAAACTTCGAACTCTGCATCTTAGCCATTTGCACAAAAAATCTCCTAATATCCACTGCTTATAAAACCTAAGGCCCAAATCACTGCTTACAAAAAATACTTTTAAATGTGGAGGAATTATAAATAAGATTAAATGTGGATCCTTAATAAAATAAGGTTAAATTATAACCACAAAAGGTTAAATCCAAAAGAAAAACCCTTTTAATAATATAAAAAGTTTTAATAAAAAAGTTTTATAGAGAAAAAAAATTACTTTTTAAAACATCTGAAGGATCAGATTCTATCACTGAGAGGGGTGGGGGTAAATCAGTGACACAACACTTATATCAATTTTTATTTATTAATGCAAATGGAATCTTAACACACTATTTTATCATGGAACCCAAATGGGAAAGCCACAAACTCTTTTCTATTAACTGCAAAAATTGTTTTACATGTTACATAGACGGAAGATGTACTTCCTCTTTGATCAACACCGACTGATCATGATGCACCCACACCCTAGTTTACCAACATGAACTAGTAGGAGGCTACGGCACGCTGTTTAGTCAGCTACAATTGACAAGGAAGAATCAACTTCCTCTGTAGGAACCAACCTGCCCATGCTCCACCCAACCACACTTAATACATAGGTATTTAGCTTTTCTTCCTGGAATCTGCTTCAACTATTGATCTTCTGATTTGGACTGCAGAGACACATTCTTCTCCCACTCTTTCATGTATATATATTCTTCAAAATAGCGTGAGTGTGAAGCATCGTGTCCCTTCGTTTGGACCATCACACCTCTTCAATTAACTTCACCATAATCATTAACTGTTGTTTATTTAATTTTAGTGTGAAGACTCTTCATAAATTGATCATAGATATGGATCAATTTCATCCTTTAAACTTGATATTGAAACTCTGTTATTTTCATAGGAACTGAATTCTACGGAGGCACTTCCTTCAAGCCATTTCATATGACCGATATTTATAGAACCACTGGCTTACCAACTAAGCGACTTACATTCTTCCCATTTAAACCTTTTTACCATATGACCAATGGCGGTGACCTCACGCTTAGAAAATTAGACCAAATGAGTGATTGAGCGCTTCCTTAAAATCAACGGTCAAGATTTAATTACTCGCTAAGATGAGCAGCTTACAAGATTTCGGGTTATTTGTCCTTCGAGACTTTGTTGCTTCCAACACACCAAAACTCTCGAATACGATATCCCCGAAATGATCAGATGACTCATATTACTTATTTTATTATTTAATCTAACGACCATGGCTTAATCATTTTTATCAACTTCAACAATTATCATTCGATATTCAGCTGATATGGATGGTTGTCGGAGTTTCGGAACTTCGACCTACGGGTCTTCATAACTTCCAATATTTCAAAATTCCCAATCACAAAATTGTCGGTCATATTGGACGGCTCATATTACCCACTGAGATGGATGGATTTTCTAATTTCAACACTTTTCCCTTTGGGTTTTCGTGACTTCCAACATGTCAAATCTCAGAAGCTGTCAATCTACTAATGCGTGTCCCTTTTGCAATTTTGGCGTGCGCGACTTCGACGTTCGGGACTTCGGTGTTAGGGACTTCACGACTTCATACTTCACGTCTTCCAATCTTTGTAAATATTCCAATTAAATGACGCGTTTCCATAATCTCATTTGTATTTCATAACTTCGGCCTTCAGGACTTCCGGACTTTAGAGTATTTTCTAGTGGTGAAATCTCCCAAAGTAAGACTCTCGGAGTGACGTAAACTTGTTGACGCCACTTGATGACTTGGCACATGCCAAGTAGCTATCATCTGTCACTCTGATTCATGACTTACATGTGCTTGACATGCCAATTTCGACTTGACACTTGTCACTTTATGACTAAGCCACGTGTCCTTGTTGACGTGCTTTGTTGACGTGGTATGTCATTGACATCACTCAAGATGATGTGGACCTTGATACGTGGCTTCCTCCTTGACTTTGGAGCTTCGACTTTCGAGGTTTTGAATAACTCTCGTCGTTGATTCTCTGAATCACAAATATCTGAATTGTTGATCTTATGTCATGTGTCTGCCTTCCAACTGATGGCTAGGATCTCTTCGGAATTTTGGACTTCACGAGTTCGAGATCCTTGACTCCTTGACACTCCAAATCCTTCGATTCCAGAGTTTTGAAGGAACTCACAACTAACCTCTATGCAACTTCTCCCATATCTAATAGTCGAGATCCTTCATCATCATATCGCCAGTCATTGTCACTTTGACCAAAAGGTAGGGGGCCTGACAGGTCGTCTCAGGCTCCAGGCTGGTGAGCTTCTCGTGGAGTCCAAACACCTATATCTCCCACCATACCTTTGCACTACGCATCGATAATATATGGAGAGAGCTATGTATATAAACCTATATGTGTTTAATCATGATTTTAGTGTGGGGTAAATCCCATTACTTGAGACAATCAACGTCATTAATTTCTTGATCAAACGGTTGCTGAAGCTTCTCGCCTTTTCTACACATTGTTAAACTTCTCAACCGTTTCCTGTGAAATGGTCGACTACATTCTGCAATTCACTTCTTGCATCTTCAGATCATAAGAACATTGTTGATCCTATCATGATCAACAATAAACACAAATTTCCTCTCTATGCAATGTGTTATTCCTTATGAGATTTGATCATTTGAGTATTCGCCTCTCTTGTTCACTCTTTTGATCTCTGCACACTATTTTGACATCATCACATCGATTTTTGACATCAATGACAATATTTCCAACAATATCCCCCTTTGTCATTGAGGGAAACACACCAACTTCATATTCAAAACTCCCCATGTGATGACTCTTTCCTCTTATGAATCTTTACTTTTATGAAGTGTCTCTCCCCCTTTGACATCAATGGGAAAGGGTTTCTTCTCCAATCATCTATCTGTATAAACACTTATTTAACCACTAGTAACTCCTCCTGCAATCGATATTTTTCTGTCATAACTGAATGACACCTTCTGTTGTTGATTTCTATCTCCCCCTCAATAGGTGCCAATTGATGCATCATTTTCTTGAGAGATTTTAGGTAGGAAGAATTATTACTCCCAATGTTTTCCTGAGATATTCAAATATATCTCTGTTTAAGGGTTTTGTAAAAATATCTACCACATGTTCTTGTGTTGGAACATATTCCAATTCAATGTTCTTGTTTTCAGCCTGATCTCTTAGATAGTGGTATTTTATGGGAATGTGTTTCAATTTTGAGTGTTTGTCTGGGTTCTTAGAGAGACTTATCGCGCTTTTATTGTCCCAGTGGATAATTGTGGGTTCTTCAAATGCTATTTTGATGTCTTGTAGAGTTTGTTTCATTAATTCCACTTGTGTGCAACATTATGCTATTGCAATATACTCAACTTCAGTGCTAGACAGAGAAATTGAGGATTTTTTCTTGCTTATCCAAGCAACCTGTGATTCTCCCAAAACGAATGCTCCTCCACTCATACTTTTTTTGTCATCTACACTTCTTTCCCAATCAACATCTGAATAGGCTTTTAATGTGAATGATTCCTTGCTAGGATACCACAAACCAAGATCTATGGTTCCTTTCAAATATCTAAAGATTCTTTTTACAACTTGAACATGACTCTCCTTTGGTTCTGCTTGGAATCTAGCCACCATCACAATAGCTTGCTTAACATTAGGTCTAGAAGTTGTTACATAGAGAAAACTCCCAATCATTGATCTGTAGTGTTTTGGATCTACAACTTTGGGCTCATCATCCTTTCTTAGTTTGCATCCAATTGTCATAGGTGTACTAACAGGTTTGCAATCCTCTAATTGGAATCTCTTAAGCATATACTTAACATATTTAGACTGATGGATAAAGACTCCCTTTTTGGACTGTATTATTTGTAATCCAAGGAAGAAATTTAGTTCGCCAAGCATAAACATTTCAAATTCTTGTTGCATCATCTTAGGAAAGTCTTCACTCATTTTTATATTATTACTACCAAATATGATATCATCAACATACACTTCCACAATGATCAAGTTATTACCATCAATTTTGCAATAAATATTGTTGTTTGTTGATCCCCTTTTGAGGCCTTGTTTTTGTAAATAAGAGTCTAGCCTTGCATACCATGCTCTGGGTGCTTGTTTTAATCCATATATTTCATTCTTTAATTTACAAGCATAGTCTCTTTTACTGGTTATTTGGAACTTATATGGTTTCTCAGTATAGACTTCCTCTTCTAAATTTCCATTGAGAAATGTTGATTTGACATCCATTTGGTACACATTAAATTTTCTATAGATGGAGAAAGCTAAGAACATCTTAATTTCCTCTAATCTAGCTATAGGTGAAAATGTTTCTTCATTGTCTACTCCTTCAACCTGAGCATAACCTTTGCATACTAATCTGGCTTTGTTCCTGATTGCTTTCCCATCTTCATTCATTTTATTTTTAAATACCCATTTAGTTCCAATGTCATTTTTATCTTTTAGTCTAGGAAATGGTTCCCAAGTTTGATTTCTTTCAATTTGATCCAATTCTTCATTCATATATTTAACCCAATTCTCGTATTTACATGCCTCTTTGATTGAACTTGGCTCAATATGTGACAACAATGCTAATTCTATTTGATATAGTAGTTGTCTTCTTGTTTGCACTCCATCATTCATATCTCCAATAATCAGTTCTTTGGAATGACTTTTTTGAATAATTCTTGAGGGTGTCTTTGTATCTCTTCTTGGGAATTCTTCTCGTATCTCTCCATCTTCACTATCTTCTTCACTTTCACTAATATCCATATCATCTTCTTCCCTTTCTTTTTCATTCTCTTCTACTTCTTCTAGTTGTGTGTCGAATGTCTCATCATCATCTTCATCTTTATTTTTAGATATGGTCTCTTGATTTTTGATCCTTATCATTTTTAGATCATCCAACTTGACATCTTCACTTTCAACAATCTTATGTGAGCTAAGATTGTATCATTTGTATGCCTTCTTGTTTGATGCATATCCAAGAAAAATACCTTCATCAGATATGGCATCAAATTTTCCAAGACTCTCATATAGTCTTTTGATGTAGCATTTACTTCCAAATACTTTCAAGTATTTCACTGATGGAGCTCTTCCAAACCATAGTTCATAAGGATTTTTATCACTATTAACCCTGATATGATATCTATTCAATATGTATATAGTCATGCTTACAAATTCCCTCCAATATCCATCTGACAATTTTGCTTCATTAAGCATAGTCCTTGCAGCCTCCTGAACTGTTTTGTTCTTTGTTTCAACAATCTTGTTTTGTTGAGGTGTTCCAGCAACATAGAATTGTCTTTTTATTCCATGAGTTTCACATAAGACATTGAACTCTTTTGAGGTGAATTCACCACCATTGTTTTATCTAAGACATTTGATTTTTGTCTCCCTTTCAATTTCAACAAGGGTTTTAAAGGCTTTGAATTTGTTGAGTGCTTCTGATTTTTCTTTGAGAAAACATATCCAACTTATTCTAGTAAAGTCATCAATGAACAACATAAAGTAAGACTCTCCTTGTAGACTCTTAGTTCTCTTAGGTCCACATAGGTTAGTGTGAACAAGCTCTAAAGGTTTAGAGATTGTGTATTCTTTTGTTTTGAACCTTACCCTAGTTTGTTTCCCTAGTTGACAGTGTCTACACATAACATTTGAGGGTTTTATGATTTTTGGCAAGTTTCTTACTGAATCAAGGTTGTTGAATTTCACAATATTTTCAAAGTTAATATGCCCAAACCTCCTATGCCATAGCCAACTTTCATCTACAGAATTTATATGACACTCCTCATTCAATTTTGCATCTAGTATATATACATTTTCAGGATTTCTAGGAGCAATACCAACTACTTTTCATTTGTCTTCTCTCCTAATCTCACATTTTTGGGAATCAAATATGTGGAAGTATCCCTGATCACAGGTTTGACTAACACTTAATAAACTAGGCTTCAATTTATCGACAAGTAGTACATTTCTAGCTTTGTCTTTTCCCAAGCTCACAGTGCCTTTCCCAAGTATGTTACTTGAAGCATTATCACCAAATGTAAGTTTACCATTTTGTTTCTTTAAGTCTAAAAAATTGTCCTTGTTACCTGTCATATTTTGATCATCCATTGTCAACATACCAGAGATCCTTTTCATCTTGAGTTTTTAGGGCAATAAGACATTCCCTTTTTGATGTTTTTACTCTCCAAAGTTTCTTTTGCTCTCTAATGAAATTGGGTTGTTCTGAGACTTCCATTAGTCTACAATTAATGGATTTATGCCCATGGTTATGAAATCTGAAGCATTGTAAGTCCCCTTCTGTTCAAAGGAGTTATAGTTTCTTCTCTTAACTCGATTTGTTGCTTGTTTATCCTTAAAGATATAATTCTTAACCTTCAGATTTTTCTTTCTATATGCTCTACAATTTATAGCTTTGTGTCCAAAATTAGAGCATGAAAAGCAATAACCAGGAAAAATGTGAGGATACTTGTTTTGGTAAAACTTCTTTGATATTGTCTTGCCTTCTTTTTTGATGGGTGGAGGTAATCTTCTGGAGTTCTGATCATTACTTATCTTCTCTTCATTTTCCTTCTTGAATGTACTTCAAAGAGCATCTGCATAAGATTTTGAGTTAGCATGGCTTTCCTTTTGATTATAACTATTCCATTTTTATTTCCAGAATCCCTTTGCGCTGTAATAATCTTATCTAATATTTTAGATCTATTTTCAGATTTTGTTTGAATGATTTTTGCATCCAGTTCCTTTTTCAAATGATCTATTTCTGACTCCATCCTTTCAACAATTTTTTTTTTCTTCAAGATACTTTTCCAGACTTTCTTCGATCTTATTTTCTTCTAAGATTTGTTTTTTTAGATTGTTCATAAGTTTTTCCATCTCCTTTTCTTCTTGTTCATATTTTTTTTTTTTCTGTTCAACTACAAAACTTTTCAACTATCTATATCTGGTTTTGTATTTTCTTAATTCATCTAAGTCACTGAGAAGTTCTTCCTCCATATTAGCTTCTGCTTCATCTTCTAACTCCTTCTCATGTTTAATTTTTTCTATCTCATTAGATTCTTCAATACCTAAGAAAAGAACTTCATCATCATCAGATTCATCGTTGTCACTAGAATCTGACGAGTTGTTGTCTTCTTCTTTTGAGTAGAATTTTTTTTTCCCTCTGTAGAACTTTTTCTTGTTGTTGGGTTTTTCCTTCTTCTGGTATTGTTTGTTTTTGTTTTATTTCTCTTCAGGTTCCTCCTTGGGATAGGGAAACTTGGATGAAAAATGACCAACTTTGCAACAATTAAAACATTTGAAAGGAAGCTTGCCTTTGTACTTCCCTTATCCTTTCTAAAGTTTTCTAATGAAGTTGGCTTTATCCACATCAGAGTCTTCATGATGTTAGGATTGAGGTTTTTTCTTTTGATTTATCTTTGTCTTGGATGCTTTGTGTTAGGGTCCTATAATTATAGGTGAGTCGATTCTTCGACTGTTGATCTGGCGTTGCTCTCTTGATGACGAAGTCCTAGCTCAGGTGATTCTGTTTCCTCCCTCCATCCTTGTCGCTCAATCCTCCATCACCCTGCTGCATCCTTCATCCACGCTGCGCCCTCACTCCCTTGTCTTGTTGCCCCATTGATTACTTGTCCCGACACCTTCACCTGTCCATAAAAAAACAGACTTAGGATAAACAAAAATATTAGCAAAGTTAGTCTAGATTAAAATCAATAAATAAATGACTATTTAATAATTAATTAATTCCTTTTATTAATTAATTAATTATTAATTAAGTTGAAGTATCTAGGTTAGTAACTAAGTTAAAAGTTAGGTTTAGTTTTAAATTTAAATAAAACAATTAAATTTAAAAACAAAATAAAAAATAAAAAACATATATAAAAACAATTATAAAAAATTGAATAAACACAAAATATTAAAAACATTCAAAAAACATTAAAAAATACAAAAAGTAATAAAATATATATTAAATACAAACAAATAAAAATAAAGCAAAATAATATAAAACATAATGACTAAAACATAATATATATAATACAAATTATATAATATTAAAAAGAAACAAAAAATTAAAAAACATA
>ML792220.1:218079-232918 GCA_009831015.1 Picea engelmannii | reverse complement strand
AATGTTCATCTTCTAAATATCTTCAATTAAGAGATTCTTAAGTGCTTGTTAGTTGGAGTTATTTCCTTATCTTTTCTTCTGATCATCATTTAAATTATTAAAGATCCAGTGAGTGTGTTATCTCGCCTTGTGAAGGATTTCTTCATCGTTTCTGGTTGTATTTCATTCCTAATTAATTACAGACCCCATAGCCCAATGGAGGAGTTGACTGTCTCAACCAATTCAAAAACACTTTGACAACAAAGCCCATTGTTTTCATTTAACTAGCCTAATATCTCTTCAAACAAAGCTATATCAGACAGAGAGATCCCTCTCTGAGTCTTGGAGGGCTAGATCCAAGACTCTAAGTGGTTCTGATGTTGCCTCTGTGACTTCCTTACAGCCTTGGGCAAATTACAGAGTGCTAACAGCATGGCGACTCCACCGGGGAACCTCTTCCTAGTAATACACTTCAAGCTCCAGCTCTGATCACTGATGGTGGACAGTGACCAGACACAAGAAGGCTGAGATCATTCACCTGGCGACTCCAAACAGCTCCAGATAGTGTCAGCTCGAAGACTCCACTGGAGGAAGAACCTGAAGCATGACCAAGCAGCCTGGAAAGACCAGGTATTCAAGCTCAAATTGCATTCAAGACATATTTGGTTTTATCTGCAATCATGTCTTGTCTTTTTCTAAGCCTGGTCAGAGGTATATTGTTGAAGAGTATTTTGACCATCAGTCAATTGATGAGTCTCAAGAGACTAAACCCCAAGTTGTAGATTATGTACATGCTCATACATCTGTGCACATCCCATATGCACCTGTAGAAACCCTAGTGAGACATAAGCCTCATGCTTTGTCTCCTACTCCTGCTAAACCTCTGGATGTTTGTAAGCCCCTTGCTTCATCTCCTGTGCTTTCAAAAATCCCAGACCGATACAAGCCTCTAGATTTTCCTCCCATTCTCCATGACCTCCCTATCAATTACATCAATAATCTGCCCAGGTTTGATGGAGAGAATGTCAATATTACTGCTGAAAAACATATTCAAAACCTTGAGGATTTCCTCGACCTTTATTAGGTTGAAGATGATGATGCTTGTATTAGAATGTTTTCCCTGTCTCTGGGAGGAAAAGTCAAAGTTTGGTTTAAGAACCTTCCTGCTGCCAGCATCAGAAATTTTTATCAGTTCATGCAAGTTTTCTTGGATAGGTGGGTGATCAGGGGAAATTTTTTCCTCATCCTAGAAGAGTACGAACATTTGAAAAGAAAGCCAGGGGAGACAGTACATCAGTTTTCATCCAGATTTAATCAGGCCTATCATGCAATACCTGCTGATATAAGGCCACCCCCAGGGTCAGCTCATTTGCATTACCCAGATGCTTTTGATCCTGAGATGACATTTCAGTTAAGAGAAAGAAACACTACAAGCCTTGAAGAGATGCAAAGCATTGCAGTTGATGTAGAGACCAACTTGTTGATCAAGAGGTCACAGTTGAAGGACAAAGAAACGAAGCAGCTGAAATCATCAGAAGCTAAACTGCAGATTTTGGTCGGTACCATTGAGGAGATGATGCAGAAGATCAACAGGAAAGATGAGCTTGTTGTCCAAAGACATCATGTTCCAGTGATTGCAGAGAAAGACATAGTCCCAGTCCCCAAACATTTTTCTACTCATCCTGGATACCATGGTTTGAATGATGATTCGTTCATGTATTCAATTCACGGCACAGTCAAAGATGAAGCTCCATCTCAATTTGTAGAGGAGCAACCGGCTGATATGATGTGCATGTTTGACAACGTTCCTTACTTGGATTGTCCACCCAAGTGGGATCAGTATGAGGATGATCATGAAGATGAAATAGAGGTTGATTGTTTAAAGGAACCGGCAGCATGTCATTGGCAGGAAGAAGATCATTTACTGCTCAGATGCGACAATCAGCCAGGGCGCAACAATCATGACAGCGATGAGGAATGTGCAGAAAATGTCAGAGTAAGTGAAGACACTTGGTCCTTATGTTGCTCATATTTTCAATTTCTAAAAAGAAACTCTAGGTCAGTTGCAAATAGTGAAGACAGAAATGCCTCTGATCAATCAATTGATGATACCATTAAGGATATGGAGGTTGTCCTAAACTCAGAATTGCGGCACTTTCCCTCCTTCAATTTTCAAATTCTTGATGAAAGCTCAGAGCCTGAGACAAATTATGATTTAATCCAAAAGAACTCTGTGCCATTGTACTTTAAATCATTTCAAGTTTTGAAGAAGACTCTTGGACAAGTGATGAAGACTGAATACAGAAACAAGTAGGAAATTTCATTTAAGTCAATGCAACGGTCTTGTCAGTCCTTTCAGGATCCAATAGCTGATCAGTTGGATGGCCTGTGTGGTCAAAATTATTCCTCATTCTCCAGTCATGAGATAAAAAGCTGTTATGATATTGTCATGATCAGGCAATCAGATTCTTTGTCTTTTGCAGCAGAGGCATCATTTCAGGAACCATCAGAGTATCCACAGTCATATGAGGAAGTGTTGAAAGACACAGAAGTCATAGGTGAAAAATCGAGTTTTGATGCAGAGTCGTTTGAAGTTGAAAATCAAAAGAGGGGCCAAACCTATATTGATCCTGTAGCTACCTATATGGAGAAATTCTTTAATACAGGATATTTTTCTGTTGCTGATCTTTTTCCTATTGTTTGGGTTGGTCAAATCTCATGCAAGGGAAAGCACGGTGGAAGTTACTCTCAAGCACGAGTAACAGACTTGTTTCTGAGTTCCATCACAGACAGTGAAAGAACAGAGCCACTAAATCAACTGCTGGATTGGCTCCATTGGCATTTTTCCATTACCTAGTTGAGAAATGATTGCAGTAGGGTAGGTAGGAAAATGAATAAGCTCAACACTTTGAGCATCTCTTTTTCAACAACGTTCATTTGATTTCATTTCAGTTGCAAAGATCAAAACAGGTACAGGTTGCAGAACAAGTTTTTGGGATCAGCCCAATGGATAAAGCTCTGATCTGCATGTTCAGAAGTCTGTGGTTCTTGACACCTCCTGAAAGAAGCTGCCATCCCTAGGTGGAGCCTCATGTTAGGGTCCTATAATTATAGGTGAGTCGATTCTTCGACTGTTGATCTGGCGTTGCTCTCGTGATGATGAAGTCCTGGCTCAGGTGATTCTGTTTCCTCCCTCCATCCTTGTCGCTCAATCCTCCATCACCCTGCTGCATCCTTCATCCACGCTGCGCCCTCACTCCCTTGTCTTGTTGCCCCATCGATTACTTGTCCCGACACCTTCACCTGTCCATAAACAAACAGACTTAGGATAAACAAAAATATTAGCAAAGTTATTCTAGATTAAAATCAATAAATAAATGACTATTTAATAATTAATTAATTCCTTTTATTAATTAATTAATTATTAATTAATTAATTATTAATTAAGTTGAAGTATCTAGGTTAGTAACTAAGTTAAAAGTTAGGGTTAGTTTTAAATTTAAATAAAACAATTAAATTTAAAAACAAAATAAAAAATAAAAAACATATATAAAAACAATTATAAAAAATTGAATAAACACAAAATATTAAAAACATTCAAAAAAACATTCAAAAATACAAAAAGTAATAAAATATATATTAAATACAAACAAATAAAAATAAAGCAAAATAATATAAAACATAATGACTAAAACATAATATATATAATACAAATTATATAATATTAAAAAGAAACAAAAAATTAAAAAACATAACAAACTACCCTAAGTACACTACACTACCCCACGTACCCCACACTACACCCACCTACGTCACCCTCACCTCATTCTCCACTACCCACTCCCCCTACGTCACCCCACCTCACCATCCACTACCCCCAAAACCCACGCACACCTCCATGCAAGTGCGCCCCCCATCTACTATACCCCAACATAATCAACGCACCTTATTCAATTCCGGACCCCCCTCGTGAGTTCGACATTTAACGAGGGGGGGGGGTCCGGAATCATAAATAAACCTCATACAACTTCGAACGTCCCGGATTTAACCAATTAAATCAACAACCCAGGTTCAATTCCGGACCCCCCCGGGCGGTCTACGTTTAACGAGGGGGGGGGGGTCCGGAATACCATTTTCCCGCCAAAAAATCACTTTCCCCTATTTTTGCCAATATTTGTCTATGTTACCATGTCTTCATCCGAGGCATATTTTGAGTAAACGGAGGCAAATTTTAAAAATCCGAGAGACAGTTTTTCTCAGCACGGGCTGAGGAACAAAAACCTCTTTCATTTTTTTCAATGGGGTCACGAGCAGAGAGATTCGAAGGCATCTTTGAGGCCTATTTTTCCAGATTTGCCATTTTCCGTTTCAGTCCCGATCTTTCAGGAGCTTTCACGGCCAGCTGGGGACGAATTCGGAAAAACTGAAAGAGGTTTTTGTCCAACACATGCCCATATACAATAACCTCTTTCAATTTTCACCCAGGTGTCATCATTGAAGAAAGAACCACGTCTGATCGGACCCCTATTTCGCAGAAAAACGGTCCATTTTTCATGGCAGAAGACTCCGAATTTTGTGGGAGTGGTGGCTATTTTTGGCCGAGGTGGTTAAACCGACTTCCGAATTTGATGGGGACGATCTGTCTTATTTATAGCGATGATTTTAATGTAAAAGGGTTGGATCGTCACGCCCTGTGGCTATCAAGCTGTAACATTTTTGAAGAGATCTGCCATTAATAAAGAAGAGGCACTTTACAGGATTCCTGCGCATGTTTACTGGTGATGTGATTTCTCAGTAAATGTTTTCTTGCTCTGTAATCATCTTGTTTTTCTGAAGCTAATCTTTACGAATAGCGTTATGTTACAGGATTTATCCCCGATACCCTGTTTCCGATTCTAAAGATTTTAATGTTCATCTTCTAAATATCTTCAATTAAGAGATTCTTAAGTGCTTGTTAGTTGGAGTTATTTCCTTATCTTTTCTTCTGATCATCATTTAAATTATTAAAGATCCATTGAGTGTGTTATCTCACCTTGTGAAGGATTTCTTCAGCGTTTCTGGCTATATTTCATTCCTAATTAATTACAGACCCCATAGCTCAATGGAGGAGTTGACTGTCTCAACCAATTCAAAAACACTTTGAAAACAAAGCCCATTGTTTTCATTTAACTAGCCTAATATCTCTTCAAACAAAGCTATATCATACAGAGAGATCCCTCTCTGAGTCTTGGAGGGCTAGATCCAAGACTCGAAGTAGTTTTGATGTTGCCTCTGTGACTGCCTTACAGCCTTGGGCAAATTACAGAGTGCTAACACTTTGAAATTTGTTTCATCTTTTGTTGATTTATTATTTCCCGTTCTCATTTCATATGCTGTAAAATTCCCATGGAGTTGGTCAACTGTGAGTGAGCTTAGATAGGATCTATCTTCAATTGAGGAAATATTTGCATCATATCTCATTGGTAATGACCTTATTATTTTTGGCACAATGGGTTTATCTGTAACTTCTTCTCCTGCCGCTCCAATTGAGTTGGCCACTTCATCTACCCTATGAAAGTATTCAACAATATTTTCTTCTTTCATTTTCAGGTTTTCAAATTGAGTTCTATAGGTCTATAGTTTGGCTTCTTTGATTTTTTCATCTCCTTCATATACAACCTCCAATTTATCCCATATTTCTTTGGCTGATTTTCAATGCATAAATTTCACACATATAGAGTTAGTCAGCCCAGCTAGAATTCCATTAACTGCTCTTGAGTTATCATTACAAATTTTCTTTCCTCTAAAGTCTTTAGGTGGAGTAGTTGGTGCAATGTAACTGTCTACAACACATTTCCATATATCAAAACCAAGTGCCAACAGGAAGTTTTTCATTCTTATTTTCCACAGAGCACAACCTTATCCATTGAATAATGACGCTTTGTTGTTAGACACTCCTTGTTGTTGATCCATCTTCAAGATCTACCTTCAAGTTTGTTAGACTGTGCTAAAGGAACCTTCTCTGATACCAATTGAAGGATCATATTCTGTCACTGAGAGGGGGGGGGGTGAATCAATGACACAACAATTATATCAATTTTTATTTATTAATGCAAATATAATCTTAACATAGTATTTTATCGTGGAACCCAAATGGGAAAACCACAAACTCTTTTCTATTAACTGCAAAAATGGTTTTACATGTTACATAGACGGAAGATGTACTTCCTCTTTGATCAACACCAACTGATGAGGATGCACCCACACCCTGGTTTACCAACACCAACCGGTAGGAGGCTACGACCCCCTGTTTAGTAAGCTACAACTGACAAGGAAGCATCAACTTCCTCTGCAAGCACCGACCTTCCCTTTCTCCACCCAACCACCCTTGATACATAAGTATTTAGCTTTTCTTTCTGGAATCTGCTTCAACTATTGATCTTTTGATTTGGACTACAGAGACACATTCTTCTCCCTTTCATGTATATATATTCTTCAAAATAGCATGAGTGTGAAGCATCGTATCCCTTCGTTTGGACCATCGAACCTCTTCAATTAAATTCACCATAATCATTAAATATTGTTTATTTATTTTTAGTGTGAAGAATAATCATAAATTGATCACAGATATGGATCAGTTTCATCCTTTAAAATTGATCTTGAAGCTCTGTTATTTTCATAGGAACCATATTCTATGGAGCCACTTCCTTCAAGCCATTTTACCGAGATTTACAAAACCACTGGCCTACCAACTAAGCGACTTACATTCTTCCCCTTTAAACCTTTTTACCATATGACCAACGATGGTGACCTCACACTTAGTCAATTAGACCAAACAAGTGCTTGAGCGCTTCCTTAAAATCAACGGTCAATATTTAATTACTCGGTGAGATGAACGACTTACAATATTTTAGGTTATTTGTCCTTCGAGACTTTGTTGCTTCCAACATACCAAAAATCTCGAATACGATATCCCCGAAATGATCGGATGACTCATATTACTTATTTTATTATTTAATCTAATGACCATGAGTTAATCATGTTTATCAACTTCAGCAATTACGATTCGATCTTCAGTTGAGATGGACGGTTGTCGGAGTTTCATAACTTCGATCTATGGGTCTTCATAACTTCCAATATTTCAAAATTCCCGATCACAAAATTGTCGATCAGATCAGACGGCTCATATTACCCACTAGGATGGATGGCTGTCGTAATTTCGTCACTTTTCCCTTCGATTTTTCGTGACTTCCATCATGTCAAATATCAGAAGTTGACAATCTACTGACATGTGTCCATTTTGAAATTTCGACGTTCGGGACTTCGACATTCGGGACTTTGGTGTTAGGGACTTTGTGACTTTGTACTTCACGTCTTCTAGTCTTTGTAAGTATTTTGAATAAATAACACGTGTCCATAATCTCATGTGTATTTTGGAACTTCGATCTTTGGGACTTCCGAATTTTAGAGTATTTGATAGTGGTGAAATCTCCCAAAGTAAGACTCCCAAAGTGACATAAACTCGCTGACATCACTTGATGACTTGGCACATGCCAAGTAGTTGCCACGTGTCACTCTGATTCGTGACTTACATGTTCATAAAATTACAATTTCAACTTGACACTTGTCACTTTATGACTGAGCCACGTGTCCTTGCTGACATGGTTTGTCATTGACATGACTTGAGATGACATGGACCTTGATACATGTCTCCCTCCTTGACTTCAGAGCTTCGACTTTCAGGGTTTTGAACAACTCTCATTGTTTATTCTCTGAATCACGAATCTCAGAATTGTTGATCTTATGCCATGTGCCTTCCTTCCAACTGACGGCTAGGATCCCTTTGGAATTTCATACTTTGCGAGTTCAGGATCCTTGACTCCTCAACACTCTAAATCCTACGATTCCAGAGTTTTGAAGGAAATCACAGCTAATTGTCGTGAAACTTCTCCCAGATCTAATGGTTGAGATCCTTCATCATCAGATCGACAGTCATTGTCACTTTGACCAAAAGGTAGGGGGCCTGACAGGTCGTCCTGGGCTCCAGGCTAGTGAGCTTCTCGTGGAGTACAAACACCTAGAGCTCCCACAATACCTTTGCACTATGCATCGATAAGCTATGGATAGAGCTGTGTATATAAACCTATATGTGTTTATTCATGCTTCCAATGTGGGATAAATCCCATTACTTGAGACAATCAATGTCGTTAATTTCGTGATCGAACAAATGCTAAAGCTTCTCACCTTTTCTGCGCATTGTTCAACTTCTAATCCTTTTCCTGTGCAATGGTCAACTGCATTTTGAAATGCGCTTCTTTCGTCTTTAGATCATAGGAACATTGTTGATCCTATTGTGATCAACAATAAACACAGATTTCCTCACTGTGCAATGTGTTATTCCTTTTGAGGTTTGATCATTCGAGTATTCACTTCTCCTCTTCACTCTTTCAATCTTTCACATTGTTTTGACATCATCACGTCGATTGTTGACATCAATGACAATATTTCCAACAACATCCACCTTTTAAATTCTTCTACCCTTTTATTAAAAAACCATCCTCACTCTTATACGGATTTTATCCATGCTTCGACTTGTATCAAGCATATCATCAGAAAATAACATCAAGACTTTGAATGTACTATAAATTGTATAGTCATTCCTACCCTTTGATAAATCCTGAATCACCATGAAGGATTCAAACCTCTTGTATATTTTTCTGGGTACCAATAGGCCATACAATGAATTATATAGCATGCAAACAAATTTATTGTTGTGATATTGAATAAACCCTTTTGGTTGTTCCATACATACTATATCTCTGTCAATGATGACCTTGTGAGAAGTAGGATCCCACACACACCATCCCTTTATACCATCATCATAACTTGAAGAGATATAAAACAAGAGGGAATTCATAAACAAAGATTTTAAGTCTAGAAATGATTTACTGCTTACCAGTACCTGCAATTATTTCTTGATATTATGACCTTGATGCTTCTACCATAAACAAGAAGATACATTTGTCACTTCATATGCTACTTTAGTACTAGCTTCCAACTTATAAAGGTTATCAACCTCTGTTTCCTTCATCACTACTAAATTACCTTTCGACACTGTGAGAGCTCCACCTTGACCTGTATACTTATATACACAAGAATCCAACACTTCCAATGAAATCAAATTTAATTTAAGCTCAGGTACATATCTAACATTCGTTAATTCCCTAACAATACAATCAAACATCCTGATTCTTATACTTCCAACCCCAACGGTTTTACATGGAATACCATTTCCCATAAACACTACACCCTCATCAACATATTGGTAATAAAAGAACCAATTTCTATGTGAGAACATGTGGTGGGAGGCACCTGAATCTAACTGCCATTCTTCTTCATATTGTAAATTACTAGAAATGGATAAAACGTGATCAATTATACCTGAATTTGTTACAGCTAAATTTCCTTCCTTCATAGAGTTTTCCTCTGATTCCTTTCTCTTCCAACAATCTTTCTTAAGATGTCTTGTTTTTCCATAGTACCGGCATTTTGCTTTAACCTTTATGTGTCTTGACTTAGATAAAAAAGAACTTCTCTCATTCTTCTCTGTGGTTCGACCTCCGATCAACATTGCCTCTGAAGTTGAGGTTTCTTTACTATATTTTCTCCTCATCTCCTCGGCCAACAAAGCTCCCACAACAGAGTCATAATCTAAAACATCTGTTGAGCTAAATATAATATAGGTGACTAGATTATCCCAAGACTCACGCAATGAACAAAATAGTGTAATAGCCTTATCTTCATCTTCGAATTTAACTTTCATACTAGTCAATTGAACTATGAGGGTATTGAAGGTATTTAAATGGTCAACAAATTTTGTACCTTCCTTCATCTGCAAATTGTACAATTCTCTCTTCAAGTAGATTATGCTTGTGAAGGACTTCATCATATATAGAATTTTCAACTTTGTCCATAAGCCTGATGTTGTATCCTCTCCTACAATATTAAAGAGAACCTCATCCGCCAGACATAAATGAATGGTGCTAAGAGCTTTCACATCCAGATCCTCCCATTCCGATTCTGTCATGGTTGTTGGTGTCTTTGACTTTCCTGCCAATGCCTTTTGAAACCCTTGTTGCACTAGTAAATCTCGCATCTTAAGATTCCAGAGCTCAAATTTGTTTTTACTACTGAACTTTTCAACTTAAAACTTCAAACTTTGCATCTAAGCCATTTGCACAAAAAATCTCCTAATATCCACTGCTTATAAAACCCAAGGCCCAAATCACTTCTTATAAAAGATCATTTTAAATGTGGAGAAATTATAAATAAGGTTAAATATGGATCCATAATAAAATAAGGTTAAATGATAACCACAAAAGGTCTAATCCAAAAAAAACCCTTTTAATAATATAAAAAGTTTTAATAAAAAACTTTTATAAAGAAAAAGACTTACTTTTTAAAACATCCACCTTTTAAATTCTTCCACGTTTTTATTAAAAAACCATCCTCACTCTTATACGATTCTTTTAAAAAAGTATTATTTTGTTCTTAATTAAAAGTCAACTCTAATACTACTTCACACCTTTTCATATATTTAAAAAAAACCGCCTCCACGTGACTTGTGCAAAATAGTTCATACCTTAAGTTTTTCATAAATTCTTCATATCTTAAGAAATTCTTTATCCACTGAATTTTAAGGAGTCGTCGTGAATTTTGGATTTAAGAGAGTCGTTGCACCTCATGCAACACTGGTGTGTGGGGTTTCCGCACCTCCCAACACACTGGAGTGCGTAAATTGTGAAACATCTAAGCATTTTCCTCATACTCAACTGCGGAAGCTTCACAAAGTTTTCACGAGCGTAAGACTGAGTAATAATTCTCTGCACCCTTCAAGAGGAGGGACCTGTGGGGATGTATAAATTGATGCATCCTCACATAGAATTCACTTCTGGCTTCTCCGATAATTTCGTGGTCCTTCAACCATATCTGACTAATGCGGAAAACACATTTCTCAATGATAATTAACAATCACACACATAAGAAATAGACACAGGGATTTCACGTGGTTCACCCAAATGTTGGGCTACGCCCACCAAGCATAAGCATCAGTTGTCTTATTATTCGAATTATGGAAATTACATCAAATTTTCAAGTTCTCTCTCAGTCTCTCACACTCAGTATTCTCACAGTCGTATTTTCCTCAACGGGCTTACATGAATTTATACATTCACACAAGAAACTGAATATTAAATGCAATCCCTATCTGTATTCTAGCTTGGTCTATTTGGTTGTAACCAAGATAGAATAATAGGATCCAAATATGTTCTTGGTAATTATTTTTCATCAAATCCCAACAATCTCAACCTTGAAAACAATTAACCTGATACCTTGATTCTTCCATTTTTTCATTAACATTTCTGCAATCTAAGAGAAGCCAAGCACCACTGCAACTTCTCAAATAAAACCAGTTTCATGATATCGCCTGTGTGACTTGCACGATTTTGGATTTTCTGATGGGTCACTCCACCTCCAACATGTCTTCCACAACTATGTTGTGAGACACATTTAATGATAGATCTCCTCCTATCCAAAATACATGTAAAATATACATTACAATTATCATAGACCATCTCAATGTAACCATTATAAGTGACATTTGTGCTTCTCATATGCTGAAGCACCCATTTCACTGCAACACTTGAATCTGTCACATTTCTAAAAACATCATTAGCATGTGAAACATCTGGTCTTATCCATTTCATCGGATACAACATACCTCCTACTGAACTTACACGAGACATAACCTTTTCTTGTTTATAAACATGCCCTATGCTTGAAGAAACATTATAATATAAACCAAGAGGGATAAAAAATGGTTTTACAATGTTCATACTGAACTCCAACCACAACTTACCATTACCATATATGTGTACTTCCATGCCCATAATTTGTTTTTCTGCTCCTTGATCCCTGATCTGAATTGTCTTGACCACCTGAGTCATTTTCTTACTGAGTTTATCCATGCTTCTGCTTGCATCGAGCATATCATCAACAAATAATATCAAGACTATGAATGTACTATAAACTATGGAGTCATTCCTACCCTTTGATAAATCTTGACTCACTATGAAGGATTCAAACCTCTTGTATATTTTCCTGGGTACCAATAGGCCATACAATGAATTAACTTGCATGCAAACAAATTTACTGTTGCGATCTTCAATCAACCCTTTTGGTTGTTCCATACATACTATATCCCTGTCAATGATGACCTTGTGAGAAGTAACATCCCACACACAACATCCCTTTATACCATCATCATAACTTGCAGAGATATAAAACAAGCAGGAATTCAGAAACAAATATTTTAAGTGTAGAAATGATTTACCGCTTACCAATACCTGCAATTATTTCTTTCTCGTATGACCTTGATGCTTTTTCCATAAACTATAAGAGACATCTGTCACTTCATATTCTACTTCGGTACTTCCTTCTAGCTTATAAAGGTTATCAACCTTTGTTTCCTTGATAACTACTAAATTACCTTTCGACACTGTGAGAGCTCCACCTTGACCTGTATACTTATCTCCACAAGAATCCAACACTCCCAATGAAATCAAATTTGATTTAAGCACAGGTACATATCTAACATCCTTTAATTACCTAACAATACCATCGAACATCCTAATTCTAATACTGTCAACCACAACAATTTTATATGGAATACCATTTCCCATAAACACTTCATCCTCATCAATAGATTGGTAAGAAAAGAACCAATTTCCATGTGAGCACTTGTGGTGGGAGGCACCTGAATCTAAGTGCCATTCTTCTTGATATTTTAAATTACTAGAAATGTATAAAAATGATCAATTATACCTGAATTTGTTACAACCAAATTTGATTCCTTCGTAGAGTTTTCCTCAGATTCCTTTCTCTTCCAACAATATTTCTTGAGATTTCTAGTTTTTCCATAGTACCAACATTTTGCATTACCCTTTCTATAACTTGAAGTAGATCGAAAAGAAATTATCTCATTCTTCTCTGTGGTTCAACCTCTGATCAACATCGCCTCTGAAGTTGAGGTTTCTTTACTAGATTTTCTCCTCATCTCCTCAACCAACAAAGCTCCCACAATAGAGTCTTAATCTAAAACATTTGTTGAGCTAAAGCTAATAGAGGTGACTAGATTATCCCAAGACTCAAGAAATTAACAAAATAGTGTAATATCCTTATATTCATCTTCAAATTTAACTTCCATACTAGTCAATTGAACTATGAGGGTATTGAAGGTATTTAAATGGTCAACAACTTGTACACCTGCCTTCATCCGCAAACTATACTATTATCTATTCAAGTAGATTCTTCTTGTCAAGGACTTCGTCATATATAGACTTTCCAACTTGCTCCATAAGCATGATTTTGTATCCTCTCCTATGATATTAAACAGAACCTCATCCACTAGACATAAACAAATGGTGCTAAGAGCTTTCACATCCAGATCTTCCCATTCCCATTCTATCATGGTTGTTGGCTTCTCTGACTTCCTGCCAATTCTTTTTGCAACCCTTGTTGCATGATTAAATGTAATGATCCCAAGCCGAATTCTTTCTTGGAATCACTAACTACTACTAATTTATTGAGTTATTAAGTGCATACAAGATTCATCAACACATGGAGATCACAATATATTCAAGATGTAGAAGCACAAGCAAAGATCTGACCTTTTTATTATGAGCAATGTAAGGTCAATAAAATAGATGATCGATCTGGCATAAACCTCAGATGGCCATACAAGCAATAGATATGAGCTGCTACAAAATGCTCCTGCTAATACAAAATAATGCCTCCAAAGGCTGAATAAGAAAAGAAGATCAATACAAATATATCTGAATGCCAAACTCTCCAGCTGAAGAACGCCAAACTCCAATAGAAGGCTGAAACCCTCAATAACTCGGCCCTGCTGCCAAAAGTGTCCAATCACCCTAAGAAATATGCCAATTGATAGATAGGGTGATGGTAAGAATAACCCAGGTGCCTGAAAATCCAAGATCCCTCTCAATCTCTGTAGATCTGATTTTCCCACTGAATGGGGTGCCCCACTGGATGACTGAAACCCTAGCTGGTTCGGCCCTGATGAAGGAGAACTCCAAATGCTCTAAAACTCTCCAAGAATATATATCGGGCGATGGTAAGAATAACCCAGGTGCCTGAATCTCCAAGATCCCTCTCAATCTCCGTAGATCTGAATTTCCCACTGAATGGCGTGCCCCACTGGATGACTGAAACCCTAGGATATTCAGCCCTGATGAAGGAGGCCTCCAAATGATTTGAAACTCTCCAAGAATATAGATCGGGCTATGAGAATCCCGTGGGAGAAGTTTCAGACTTAGATCTCAAGAAGATCTCCCTAGATATGAGTTTTACTAAATTATAGGGCGTCCCCTATGGCTCCAAGACGTCCCAATCTGCAGACAAATGTAGAATGATGATAACCCTCCAAAAAAGTCCTCAAACTGATGGTCCTGCCCCTTTTGAAGCACTAGATGGAGATGGGCTGATACTAGAATGGTGTGGAGGAGTCTTTCATCCCCGAGACCAAGCTGCGGAACAAGGTGAGTGGATATTTCACCACTGAGTTGCTCACAAGGGTTTGTACAGCAAACCCCCAAATTGAATGCTCAAGAGCAATAGCAAATGCTAATCCAAAACCAGAATTCAAAATAAGATCATACATGAATGAATGAGAAGAGGCCCTTGCCTTTCCTTTATACTTTTTGGCTCACCTTGTCCCTCCAAAGTGACTTTCATTTTATTAATATTTAATTAATTAATTAAATCACTTTAATTAATTAATTAACCTTTTTACCTTTGAAAA
>ML792220.1:178417-218039 GCA_009831015.1 Picea engelmannii | reverse complement strand
TCACTTCTAGCCATCCCATCCTGTAGTGTTTCTCCTCCCGATTCCAATGAGCTATTACACTGAGAGGTTCCTCCAAGTAATGTTCCCAAAATGACCTCTTCAGTGAATTCCATTGACTTATAGCTCAAAATAGTCAAAATCCTGGAAATCGTCGGAATGAAACGAAACCAAGGCCAACCTGTGTGGAATGGCTCATAATGATGGAATATGATCATCAATGCAAGATGGACCCCACAATGCCTCTCAAATACCCCTGTACTAGCTATAGCATCCATCTGGCTACTCTGGTCATCATAAATATCTGCCCTGTGATGATGTCCCAAAGTGGGGACATTACATTAAATCATGCATATTAATCTTCTAGAGCTCAAAGTTGTTTTTACTGCTGAACTTTTCAACTTCAATCTTCGAACTCTGCATCTTAGCCATTTGCACGAAAAATCTCCTAATATCCACCGCTGATAAAACCCAAGGCCCAAATCACTTCTTATAAAAAATCCTTTTAAATGTGGAGGAATTATAAATAAGGTTAAAGGTGTATACTTAATAAAATAAGGTTAAATGATAACCACAAAAGGTTTAATCCGAAAAAAACACTTTTAATAATACAACATGTTTTAATAAAAAACTTTTATAAAGAAAAAGATTTACTTTTTAAAACATCCACCTTTTAAATTCTTCCACCCTTTTATTAAAAAACCGTCCTCACTCTTATAAGATTCATTTAAAAAAGGAGTATTTCATTCTTAATTAAAAGTCAACTCTCATACCTCTTCACACCTTTTCATATATTTTAAAAAAACTGCCTCCACTTGACTTGTGCAAAATAGTTCATACCTTAAGTTTTTCATAAATTCTTCATACCTTAAGAAATTATTTATCTGCTGAATTTTAGGGAGCCATCGTGACTTTGGATTTACAATAGCTTCCACACATCACACAACAATGGAGTGTGGGGAGTCCGCATCTCCTGACACACTGGAGTGCGAAAATCATGAAAGATCTACGCATTGTTCCTCATACTCAACTACGGAAATTTCATAAAAATTGCATGGGCGTAAGGCTGAGTAATAAGTCCTCGCACACTTAGAGAGGAGGGAACTGCGGGGATGTATAAATTGATGCACCCTCACATAGATTTCACTTCTGGCTTCTCCGATAATTTGATGCTCCTTCAACTAGCTCTAACTAGCTCTGATACAACTTGTTAGAATTGTCAATGTGGAAAACACAATTCTCAATGATAATTAACAATCACACACATAAGAAATAGACACAGGGATTTCACGTGGTTCACCCAAACGTTGGGCTATGTCCACCAATCATAGGCATCGATTGTCTTATTATTTGGATTATGGAGATTACATCAGATTTGCAAATTCTCTCTCAGTCTCTCACACTCAGTCATCTCACAGTCGTATTTTCCTCTGCGGGCTTACATGAATTTATACATTCACACAAGAAACTAAATATTAAATGCAATCCCTATCCATATTCTAACTTGGTCTATTTGGTTGTAACCAATGTAGAATAATAGGATCCAAATATGTTCTTGGTAATTAGTTGTCACCAAATCCCAACAATATCCACCTTGACAACAATTAACCTAATACCTTGGTTCTTCCATTTGTTCATCACCTTTGCTACAAGCCAAGAGAAGCCAACCACCACTTCAACTTCTCGAATAAAACTAGTTTCATGATCTCGCCTATGTGTGTTGCACGAGTTTGGATTTCCTGAGGAGTCACTCCACCTCCAACATGTCTTCCACAATTGTGTTGTGAGACACATTTAGTTATATATCTCCTCCTATCCAAAATCGGTGTAAAATATACATTACAATTATCACATACCATCTCGGTGTAACCATTATAGGTGACATTTTTTCTTCTCATATGCTCAATCTCCCATTTCACAGCAACACCTGAATCTTTCACGTTTTTGACAACATCATTAGCATGTGAAACATCTGGTCTTAACCATTTCATCGCATACAACAGACCTTCTACTGAACTTACACGAGACATAACCTTTTCTTCTTTATAGACATGCCCTATGCTTGAAGAAAACTTATAATGGAAATCAAGAGAGATAAAAACTGGTTTTACAATGTTCATACTGAACTCCAACCACACCTTACCATTACCATCTTTGTGTACTTCCATGCCCATAATTTGTTTTTCTACTCCTTGATCCCTCATCTGAATTGTCCTATCCACCTAAGTCATTTTCTTATTGATTTTATCCATGCTTCGGCTTTCATCGAGCATACCATCAGCAAACAACATCAAGACTGTGAATGTACTATAAACTGTATAGTCATTCATACCCTATCTGTGTACTTCGATGCCCATAATTTGTTTTTCTGCTTCTTGATTGCTCATTTGAATTGTCTTGTCCACCTGAGTCATTTTCTTACTGATTTTATCCATGCTTCTGCTTGCATCGAGCATACCATCAACAAATAACATCAGGACTATGAATGTACTATAAACTATATAGTCATTCCTACCCTTTGATAAATCCTGACTCACTATGAAGTATTCAAACCTCTTGTATATTTGCCTGGGTACCAATAAACCATTGAATGAATTATCTAGCATGCAAACAAATTTACTGTTGTGATCTTGAATCAACCCATTTGGTTGTTCCATACATACTATATATTTGTCAATGATGACCTTATGAGAATTAGGATCTCACACACAACATCCCTTTATACGATCATCAAAACTTGCAGAGATATAAAACAAGCAAGAATTCAAGAACAAAGATTTTAAGTCTGAAAATGATTTACCACTTACCAGTACATGCAATTCTTTCTTGCTATTATGACCTTGATGCTTCTTCCATAAACAATAAGATACATCTGTCACTTCAGATACTACTTTAGTACTGCCTTCCATCTTATAAAGGTTATCAAACTTTGTTTCCTTCATCAGTACTAAATTACCTTTCGACACTATGAGAGCTCTACCTTGACCTATATCCTTATATCCACAAGAATCCAAAAATCCCAATGAAACAAAATTTGATTTAAGCTCAGATACATATCTAACATCCATTAATTCCCTAACAATACCATCGAACATCCTGATTCTAATACTTCCAACCCCAACAGTTTTAAATGGAATACCATTTTCCATAAACACTACACCCTCATCAACATATTGGTAAGGAAAGAACCAATTTCTATGTGAGCACATGTATTGGGAGGCACCTGAATCTAACTACCATTCTTCTTGATATTTTAAATTACTAGAAATGGATAAAACGTGATCAATTATACCTGAATTTGTTACAACCAAATTTGCTTCCTTCGTAGAGTTTTCCACAGATTCCTTTCTCTTCCAACAATCTTTCTTGAGATATCATGTTTTCCCATAGTACCGACATTTTGCTTCACCCTTTCTATGTCTTGACTTATATCAAAAAGAACTTCTCTCATTCTTCCTTGTGGTTCGACCTCTGATCAATATCGCCTTTGAAGTTGAGGTTTCTTTACTAGATTTGCTCCTCATCTCCTTAGCCAACAAATCTCCCACAACAGAGTCATAATCTAAAACATCTGCTGAGATAAAGCTAATAGAGGTGACTATATTATCCCAAGACAAAGGCAATGAACACAATAGTGTAATAGCCTTATCTTCATCTTCAAATTTAATTTCCATACTAGTCAATTGAACTATGAGGGTATTGAAGGTATTTAAATGGTCAGCAAATTTTGTAGCTTCATCAGTAAACTGTACAACTATCTCTTCAAGTAGATTCTTCTTGTCAAGGACTTCATCATATATAGACTTTCAAACTTGCTCCATAATCCTGATGTTGTATCCTCTCCTACGATATTAAACAGAATCTCATCCGCTAGACATAAATGAATGGTGCCAAGAGCTTTCACATCCAGATCCTCCCATTTCCATTCCGTCATGGTTGTTGGTTTCTTTGACTTTCCTACCAATGCTTTTTGCAACCCTTGTTGCACCAGTAAATCCCACATCTTAAGCTTCCAGATCTCAAAGTTGTTTTTACCGTTGAGCTTTTCAACTTCAAACTTCGAACTCTGCATCTTAGCCATTTGCACAAAAAATCTCCTAATATCCACTGCTTATAAAACCCAAGGCCCAAATCACTGTTGTTGTATCCTTTTTGTCACCTAAATGAGAAAAAGAAGGACACTTACAAGTCCAGTTGGGTTAGCTAGATAGGACAGAGATGAATTCAAGAGTTAGAAACATCAATAATAAGAAATAAACAAACAACTAAGCTAATAAAAATAAAAGAAACTAAACTAGAGTGCATAAGGATATTAGAATAAAAAATAAACAACATTCATGCCATCAATGGATAGATTGTATTAGTGGGAAAACACCAAAGAGAAAGGGAGACTTATGGGTCCCCTCTTTCTCCAATGGAGGGCTCTTGAACCCCCAAATATTGAGCTCTTCTTACAAATAGAAAATTAGAAGGAAATGGTGAAGAAATCCAAAGCTCATTCATTCAAGAGGTGATGTGAATAGCTCAATGAAATGATGCTTGTATGCTCCAATAAGGAAATAGGTTCCTTACAAGAGAATATAGGTAGCATAACAATACAAATAGATTCTTGGAAATATAGTGCACCCATCGCCTCTTTTTATATCAAAGATTTAAGGCATTATTCAACCAGTATTTAGTGTGAACAAGGAGCCATTTAGGGCACCTCTAGGTCTTTGACCAGCCCCACACTCGGATTCAGTTCAGATTTGAGGGTAAAATCGACTTGGGATCTGAACCAGAAGTGGGTGGGAGGCCGACCAAAATCATAAATACATCGTTCTGAGGTGTGTGCGGTTTTTTGCGTCCATAGTCGCACATCGGCCGCATATGCACTTTTCCAGCATTTTCAACCAATGCATGTGCACGTGCTTCCTATGTACTCTGAGTGTATGCTGATTTTATAAATGGTTGTAAAGTTTTATGCCCTTTCGAAATGCATTTTTTGGGTCGTGGATGAACTAATAGGTTTTTGGATATGTTGGATTCCTGTAACCATTTGCGGATGAAATTTTAGTGATAACATATGCCCCCTGATGTATGAGGTTAGGAGCATACATATAACCGAAATACATCAATGTTTCTTCTACTGAGAGTACTTGTGTAAGAAAGAGTGTTGAGGGGAGTTTCAAGAACGACCCATTGGAGGGAGAGGGGAACCTGTAGGACCCAAACCTTTCATAAGGTGTGGAAAAATAAAATTGTGTACAAATGAGGCGGGCATGCCCCACGCTCGTGTCATGTAACTCAAGAATGTATAAGACAGTAACTAAAATTGTGTGTTGGTTTAGATGACTTCAGCGCCCGTGGGGGTGTGCTGATAATGGCAAAGGACAATTATGATGGTGAACAAACTCTGAAAAGAGGCGATGAAACCTATAAGAAGTGTCGAGGATTCACATTCATTGATGGCTCAATAATTTTCATAGGTCTTCGGAAAATATAAAAACAACTGAAATAGTCACAAAGTAAGACCCACCGCAACATGAGAAAGTGTTGAAGTCGAATTTTGTGGGGGTCAACGACAGTAGAGACAAATTATGGTTCTCTCTATGCTGCAAAAGACTCCTCATTGTGAAGGTAATGAGAGTCAAGATACTGTCGCCCATTTGAAAATTCTATTGATGTCGACAGAAAGGGAGATGCGACACCAAGAAGTGAAGGGATTAATGAAATATACTGGAGAAGATTAGGAACTGATGGGAAACATGGATGAAGTCAAGAAGTGGTGAGACTCAAGTCTGCCCTTGGTTGGGGATATATGTAAAGGATGAGTGGCAGCAACCGTGAGACTGAATCTAGTGTCAGGAGGATGACTAGGCTTGGGTAAATTGTGCCAGAGGTGTGATAAAATGGACAAATGCAGAAATCATAGGTGTATGGGTTATAAGATACTCGGGGTTTATGGATGATGTCAACAAGGGTAGGAGGTGAAAAATGCCCCAACCAAGGGAAACAGGGGTTGCCTTGCTGAAAAAGGAAGGTCACTAAAGGAGACAATCATAAAGCTATGTAAATGCTGGAAACAAAGGCTTTGTACAATTACCAAGTGAATAAAGAATAAGCTAGGATAAGTGTGCAGATACAGAAATGGGTGCCCCAATGTAATATGGCTTGGCCGGTTAGTGCGCAAGTTGCTTGGAAAATAGGTGGAAGGTGGGGGCCCCATAGGTGGGTTTCTGTATTAGGGAAATGAATAGAGGACAATATATAGATGGTAAAACTAAGGGTGGATGAAATGGAGGGTTAATGATACTACAGAGGTGTAGTTAAATGGGAACTATAATGAGATTACCCGAGAGTCCATTGTGGGGAAGCTAGAAAAAATGAGGAGAAGGATCATGTGGTTGATTCTCGGGAATGCGAAGACTATTGGGACTCCCAGCCCTAGGGGGTGAAAAAAACATGAGTGTCAAAGTGCTAGAGGGGACTACAATTGGGAAAACTCATGTGTGAGAGAGTGCTACCGGTTGAAAGAACTGAAATGCAGCGGAGGTGTGAGTACTGCAAAGCCGGATGGGGGGACCCTAGAGGCAAAGATCGGAGGGTGTGATGGGGAGATGCAATTTATATTCAGAGGGAATGATTATATGCCAATGTCGATGATATACCTGAAGGGGTAATGCTGATGTATGATGACCAAGTACCTGCACATATGAAAACCGAATACCTGACATGAACAATATCTGAAGATAAAGAATATATAACAGTTATTCAATCATTTTTTAATATAAGCATGTGTACCTGGGCAGGATGGGAGAAAAATGCATTCCCTAGGGCTGAGGATGGATGGTGATCCAGGGGATCTGACTGTGTAGGAGGTGGGATCCTGATCCCGTGGCTGAAGACGGATCGGAAAACGGAAAACCGGAGCTCCTGTAATTGAGCATGGATGTTTTAGAAAAATGGACCATATATAGTTGTAGGGCCCACAATGCCACCTCATTTGTACCTGTTGTCTTAGTGAGTTGACGAGATGTTTTTAGAGGATATTTGGAGATATCGGGAGATTGAGCCAAATGATCTAGGATTAGCGAGTGCCAGGTTAGTGGTCATATCCTCCTGCGTAGTAATTAGGATTTATTTTTTGGGTATGGTCGTATGGATGGTCGTACATAAGGACTTTGTGAGGGTGGGCCCCCAGTGTGTTGGAAATCGAATGATTCACGTGCATGAGTGCATGGATGTAATTGGGATATCAGTGCATGGGGGCGCCTAAATGGGGAAAACAAGTGTGCACATGTTCGAACCACAGTTGCACATGTGTGCGCGGCTGTGTTCCGGATAGTTGTGCATGTGTGCGCAACTGTGTAGCGAACAAGTGTGATGGAATGCGCATATGTATGTGTGATAGGGGTGCATGTGTGTGCCCCTGTATCTCTGACACTTGCGCATGAGTGCACAACTGTGGGATGAACAGGCGCACATATGTGTGCGCCTGTGGTGAAAACAACCACGACCTTGAGGCATAGATGAAGGGTGTAAATAAACTTATATTTTTTGGAGATTTTGGTGTTTTTATGGGCTGTGATGTCTGATCAAGTACTTTATATGTGGATGTAGGTGACCAGTTGATGATTCCAGTCCACTAACGGGAGAGAGATTGGTCGTGCCTGAGAGAGGCAGTGAGATATGAGGAGTCGAATGTACAGGGAACTTTGGCAACCTGTGGGTTGCTAAAGTTTTTTTATTGTTCATTGGTGTGGGCACAGGGGTACCTGCTGCATTTCCTAATCTCAATGTGGAGACCTGATCTGCAGTGCCTCATTGTGCAAGGTGAGAAGCTCGCATTCTCTATGATAGAGGATGTGTATTTCTTGACTGGGCTCCCTTTTTTGGGAACCCCGCTACCTACTGAGCCTGTGTTACCCGGAGATGGTCAGTTGGTTGACTTGGATCGGACGTATTGTTTTGGAGAGGACTTCATGTTGGGCTCGGTGGTGAGGATTCAGACGATGGACACCCTTTTGCATCATTGCATGGCAGCGATGATTGTGAGGGTTTATGGCTCTTTAGCTACTCAGCGAATCAATGGTGGTCAGCTAAGGATCATGCAGAGGGCACAGAGTGGTGAGTATTTTGCCTAGGGTTTCATGCTACATGCCAAGATGGTGGGGCAGCTCAACAGGTGTCGAGTTGCAGACTCAGGGGAGTTCGCCTTTGGGTCTATATTGGTGGCTTGGTTTTTGGAGAGGGTGCCCATGTTGTGCCCGCGATTTTTGTTGGACACGCCTGGGGTGCGAGAGCCGCGATTTAAGCGGTGGACGACGATATTAGTTCATCATAGGGGTGGGGAGGGTGGCCATTACTTTACGATTGATATTGCATGAGTGTGGCATCATATGCCACAGATCATACTCCAGTTCCCATATAGTGGGGTGGATTTCTGGGAAGACCCAGAGATGGTGCTACCCCTTGGAGAGGTGTTCAACCGTAGAGATATGTTGATGTATTTGATGCTTTGATTTTTAGATAGTATAGCATATGTTTTATGTATGGATGGATGTTGATTCTATCATTGTTTTGGTGTGTGTGCATATGTGGGACCTCGCAGATGAGAGGTTGAGTTGGTCAGAGAACCGACTCATTAGGGGCTCGTGAGACCTCCGTGGGGAGATCCGTGGGTGGGGGAGAGATGGCAGCGGGATGAGGTTGGTGCGAGGATGGATGCTGATGAGAGAGTAGGCAGGAGACGTCAATATGATGACCCCTATGCAGGGCCTTCACATGCTCCTCCGGTGGGGGCCATCAGAGAGTTTGAGGATTTTTGCCGCCGATTAGAGGCGATACTATAGGGAGTGCCTGAGGGCATGTGGACGTGGATCCAGGACGAGGGAGTATTGGAGAAGTGTGTGGGCCTTCTGACAGAGTTGCGAACCCTGATCTGTAGAGTAGTTGTAGTGGGGGAGACTATGACTGGTTGGTTTCCCCCAGGACCTGAGGGACCCCTAACTAGTGGGGCACCTCCTCCAGAGAGAATACCAGGTGGTGGAGATATAGAGGCACCATGAGTGCCTCTGTATATGTATTTTTGTATTTATATAGGCTTCCGAGCCCATTTTGTATATGGTGATGTGACATCGATTTTTTACCTATAAGGGTGAGATGGTTCACCTGCCTACGGATGTTGGACATGTTGTACTATTTTTTTAAACATTGATGGCATATTGATCGATATATATATATGATGGTTCACCTGCCTACGGATGTTGGACATGTTGTACTATTTTTTTAAACATTGATGGCATATTGATCGATATATATATATATATATATATATATATGGATATACATTTTGGATCTATATTATGTTCACATGTGATGATGATTTCTGATGTTTTTTATGATGTCTAATCTATATGCTGTGACAAAATTTTGATGGTTTATGTATGTGTAATGGTATCTTGATGTGATAAATGTCAGTCTAACACTAGGTTAGCCATATTATATTCTATTTGATTGAATTGTCTTGGAATATGTGTAAATGTGATGGAATCAAAATGTCAAGATAAAAGTCTAACTTCCAGGTATTTGCGGAAGAGGCAAGGATCGCAGACACGGTACACATTATTGAGCTGAAGGACTACAAGTTGGGAATCTAATAAGACGCTAAGGTGATGATTATGGCGGTGAATGGCCTCAGAAAGGAGGCCAATGAAGACTGTGTATTGTGATTGGTTATTGGTTGTTGAGCCCAAACATATGTCGCTGGAGTGGAGCAAGTCATATGAGGTGGAATAGAGGGCCCAGGTGGTCAAAGCGAGATTATGTTTCCATCGGCTAGCTCCGTCGACATAACCGATGTGGTAGGCCGATGGAGGAGGAATTTGTCAAGAACATAAATGGTATATTAGACACAAGGCATGGAGGTAAAAAGAAGATTAGAAAAGCTACAAAATGTGTACAAAAAGAAAAATCCTAGTGTAGAATGGCTACGCTCAAGCGTAAAATTTCATTAATTACATCCCATTGATGGGTTCTTTGAGAGGGTGGCCTTCGGGAGAGGACAGGATGTATGCGCCTTTAGGGAGGCAATGTTGGATGATGTAAGGTCCATGCCATAATGACTCTAATTTTCCATGGTCGAGGGTATCATGAGCGATGTCATAAGCAAGTAATCGACTGCCACGACGATGTATTTGTGTCCATTGCTAGATGGAGGATTGAAAGTCATGAAGTATATTCCCCATTTGCAAAAGGGGTCGACAGTAATGACTGGGTGGTTCTCGTGCTTTGTTGGAATATAGCTGACATTTGTCACATCGCTTCACGAAGTGATTGTAATCATGAAACAATGTGGGCCAAAAGTATCCTTCTCGAATAATTTTTTGGGCGGTGGACATCCCTGAGAGGTGGCCATCGCAGGCGTCGTTGTGGCAGTCATTCAATACTCTATCGACTTTGTTGATGGTCAAACATCGATGAAGTATGGTGTCGACCCCTCGTTGATATAATATATCACCGATAAGGAGGTAGAAAGGGGCCTGATGGTGAATATGTCGACAATCCTCCCGTGACAAGTGGTTTCCAAACTTTTGCATTTGGAGGTAGACAAGGAGATCGTCGTACCAAGGATCATCCATGGGGCTATAAAAGAGATGTTTGTCAAGGAATTCTGTGTTGATGGGAGAGCTAGTAGTATCAGAGGGAAATGTCATAATGAATTCAGCGAGGACAAGGGATCTCTTTCTCTTGGGTGTTGAAAATTTGAGGCCGTACTCCTGAAGGATGACGATCCATTGGGAAAATTTACAATTAATTTATTAGTGATTGAGAAAGTATTGCATGGGGTTGGAATCTGCTACGACCTTTGGTAGTTTGAAGTAGAATGTAATGGTACAATTTATATACTGTGAGGACAAATGGAAGGGTGAGTTTCTATTTGTGATTGTATTTCAAGGGTGGCCCTAAAATATTTTTACTAATATAGTAAATTACATGCTCACGGTCATCATCCCCTAATTGGACGAGAACTCTTGTTACTGAAACGACGGAGGCTGATAAGTAAAGGATATAGTCATAGTTATAGTTGGGTGGACTAATTAATGGGGTGTTGGAGAGTGCCTCTTTGATATCATCAAAAGTGGTTTGGGCATGTTTATCCCATTTGAATGGGATATTGTGATGTAAGAGGCGAAGGAAACCGTGTGCATGAGTGGCATAATCGAGGACAAAGCAACATAAAAAGTTATCTTTGCCTTGTAGGATTTACAGCTGGCGTAAAGTTTGAGGGGGGGGGGAGATTTCTGTGATGGCTTGGACCTTGAGGGGGTCCACAGTGATGCCACGTTGAGAAATGATGAACCCAAGGAGGCATCCAATGGTGATGCATAATATGCACTTGAGGGGGTTCAAGCGGATATTGTACTGACGACACCTTTGGAAGATGATTCGTAAATCATTGAGATGTTGAGTGTGTTTCTTGGATCGAGCAGTGAGGTCATCCAAGTATGCGAGGATGATATCAGCTAGATCATGAAAAATGTATGTCATGTCCTATTGAAAAGTGGCACCAGCATTCTTGAGGCCAAAAGGCATGACACAATATGCAAAAGTACCCCAGGGGGTAGTAAATGCGGTTTTGTATTGATCGCCTGGGTGAATCTGAATTTGGTTGTAGCAAGAGAAACCATCCATGAAGGAAAAAGCCTTGTGGCTGGCACAATCATTGATAATTTGGTCGATAAAGGGAGTTGGAAAATTGTCTTTGGGATAGGCATTATTGAGATCGTGAAAGTCCATACAAACGCAGATAGTGCTCCGTTTTTTGTTAATAGGGATGGGGTTGGAGACCCATGATGTATATGCGATGGGGTATATGAACCCTGCAATGCGTAATTTGTCAATTTTGGATTTGATGGCTGCCGCTTTGGATGGGTGTAGTGGACATTTCTTTTTTCATACATGTGTGATATCATGCCATGTGTCTATATGATGTTCGACAATAGAGGGATCAAGGTCGGGCATCTCTGTGTATAACCAGGAAAAAATGTCCTGGTATTCCTGGAAGAGATATTTGTAAGATATGAGTTCTTCAAGAGAGCATGCAACGCCTATGGTGATTTCCTCTATGATTCCAGGTTTGATGGAAGTATCAATATTGATGGTGGGGGAAATGTTAGCCATGTTACCTTCTTCAAAAGCGTCAAGGGCATGGATAGGGTTAATGAACCAATCTATAAGACCTGATGGGATAAAATCTTTGGTTTCAATTGTGTATATGGAGTTTTGGTTAGGAGGCACAAAGGCTTCCTGTGAAATAAAGAGTGCTCTGTGATGGAACAGATCCCATGGGTAATCAGGGGTAGTTAATTCCTCGAGGATGTCTTCATTGCAGTGGAATTGTCGAGAATATAGGAGATTCAGGGGAGTAACGTTGGTGATTTTCACCATGTAGTTTTCTTTTGGTGGGGAAGAGGTAGGGGGGAGAATGCAAGGGGTTTGCGATGGTTCACTCGACATAAACCAAATATTGAGATACTGTGGGTTGAAAATGGTAGTCAGGCATAAAATTTCCGTGGGGAAATGAACTGCAGAATTGGGGGGATTTGGGGGTAAATCCTCATATAGGCTATCCATGAACCATGGAGGAGTGGGGAGCACCTTAGGCTTGGGAGAGAAGATATGAAAAACATCAGGTGATGGAGTAGGGGTAATCATTGGTTCTACTGGTAGTGGGGGGGGGTGTAGGATTTTGAATAAGGGCCATTTGGCGACACCTGTATCCAATGATCATAGGACATTAGTAGGTGAAATGATCAAGTGACTCGCAGAGGGAGCAAGGGCATATCATACGTTCATTGATTGAGGTTGTGACATAGTGGATGTCAGTGACATGTGTTTGAGATGACATGGATGGAGGGGTTTCTTGCTGAAATCTCTGGTGTACTGTCATTAACATATGCCAAAATTGAGGTAGCGTTGGGAAATGGTGGGTGTAATGGCCATACTTTGAATATATGGCACATGTGAATTTGGTTCGAAGCCATTTGCTACCTGTAGTAGGGGGTGCAGTGGGAGTACTAGGTGAACAGGAGTAAGTGATGAGTGGCGTCATTGCTTGAGGGAGTTGAATTAAATTATGTAGCTCAGGGAGAGATAGGCATTTATTAGTGGTGTGTCTGTCTTTCTCACATAATGTGCAAGGAGTCTAAACTTGTGGGGGAAGCAGGGAGGTGGGCTCTTTCTTCTTCCTTCTACCCCCGGCTGTAGTAGTGGCACTAGCGAGTGGGGGTGAGGGTGGTGAAGTTGGAGTAAGTATTGGAATCTGCATCGGAATTTCTTCTATTTGGGGAGGGAGGGATAGTTGAGGGACCATCGCAGGTAGATGTACATACCATACTGGAATTTCCAACATCAGATTAGGAAGGGTAAGCATTACAGCTACTTGGAAATATTGTACGCTTGGTGGGGGGTAAAAGAAGGGGATTTGAGTAATGTCTTGGGGGATTGTCTCCCAAACTGGGATGTGGCCCTAGGGAAGGGTGAAATAGGGAATAGGTGTAGCTGAAGAGTTCTCAGAGGATTCCTGAGGAAGGAGCTCTGCGATGAGTGGGACGTCAGATAGTAAAGAGACCTCTGTGGGAGGGATGGTATCTCCATTTTCAGTTCCATTGGATGAGATGACACATAGTTGTGTTGAGGGATGTATGAGCGACGGTGCTCCATGGTATTTCCCTAGAAAGGATGGGTCTTTGAAAATGATAGGGCCCATCTTGATGAGTGGGTAGGCATCGGGATTAGTGTGGACAAAGGGTAGGATGTTATCGATGTTGGAGGAAGGGTTGGGCTCGTAATGTGACAATTGGTCGATGGTGACGATATTCCCATTGTGGGGCAACATCATTGTGCAAAAAATGAAAGAGGCCACATTCTTCATAACATACATGTAGCTACTTCTGAACAAGATATGGTAATCAAGCAGAGCGTTGATAACTTCAATGTCAATGAGGATAGTCTTTCCCCGGAGTTCAACGGGGACATTTTGAAAGAGCCCTTCATGAGAGGATGGTCGTCCATCATAATCTCGCAGAGTGATGGCAGATGGTATGAGCTTCGGGGAGCCAATTTTTTGTCGTACGGTTTTGGACATGATGCATGTGGATGCACCTTCATCATTGATGTAGCGATGAACTGTGATGTTCCATATTTTAACCGGTATTTGGAAAGTGACCAGAGCGGGGAGACAGGGTTTCTTACTATCAAGATCAAAGGTGATGAGTTGAGTCTCACCAGGGTCGACTGCCCCTAGGGAAGAAAGTAATGACCTCCATTGAGTAGGATAGGTTTGAAGGACTTATAAAACTGACATGGAAGTAGGATATTGTGCCAATTCATCGACCAAACTATAATTGCGTGCCGCCCTAACCTAAGGGTTGTTGACATTCCATCATAATGGGATGTGAGGAATACAAAGGGGTGTTTTATTATTTGGGCGTGGAATCATCAAAGGTAGTCCAGTTGTGACTAGGGCTGCTTCTGAGGTAGTCAGAGCAGAGTCAGGGGGTGCGTTGTATTGACGACTGTGCGTTTGTAGAAGAACTTCTTCCTCGCTAGTGAGGAGGATAGTGCAATCTGTAGGAGTGATAGGGTTTGGATACGGTCCCATCTATGGTGGGGAAGGATGCATCTCCTATTGGGTGTTCATCACTCGTTGGTGTGGAATGGGGTTTTGTAGCACGAATGGGGGCGGTTGTTGCACATATTGTTGAGGGGGCTGCAGAGGGGTAGTCAGTGTTGGCGGACGTGGTCCATTTCTAGATTCTTTCATCCATTTAAAGTCAACGATTTGAGGGCAATGGTAAGTATAATGGCCATACTCACCGCAAAGGGCACAATGGAATTTTGTTCAAAGATTGTTGTTATTCTTCCCTTGACATTTGTTTTTATTTCCCCCTTGGGGGTTCTGGTTCCCCTGATGAAGGTTTCCCTTGACAGGTTGGTTTTGTTGGGGGTGATTCCCTCCTGGTCCTATATTATTGTTGTTTTGGTTTTTTCCTTTCTTTTTGGAATTATTTGACTGATGGGTTGGATTTTCCGTATTCAGTTGTTCAAAATTTTGATATTGTTGAATGGTAGAGGGCTGAACGAAGTTAACCCCAGCGTGTGGGTTTCCTTGTGGTGGAGCCATGGGCTGTGGAGGGCCAGGAAATGGAAAGTATGGATTATTTTGTGGAAATTATCCATAGGGTACATAGGAAGGCACAACACTTTCACTAGTGCTTAGGGTGTAAGCTGAGGTAGAGGGGGTACCGGAACTTGGTTGGACAATTGGGCGCATTGTGGGTGTCGTGAGGGGTCCACTTATGGGTGGAGGAAGGGAAACAGGGTCCGGTTGTTGATAAGGGGGAGGAGGATAATAAGGGGTTCCTCCATATAACGGAGGATATTGAGGTGTATCATACATATGTGGTGGTTGGTGGTGTGGATTGTGGTGTGTTGTGGTACCAATCAATCCATCCGTTGAATGAGACATCCCAGGTTTGTCCTGGCCAAATGGTACAGGTATTGGGAGGTTAGGTAGTACTGTGTATAAGTATCCTGACTATGAATAGATGAGGTCGTATTGTTGAGCCTTTTTTATGGCTTCTTCTTCAGATTGGGGGAAGGTGGAAACCACATATTTTCCGAGGGGAGAGACAATTGATCCGAGAAACCAATCAAGGCATTGTTGTTTGGTGGTTTTTTCTTTGCATAAACTACGTCGACGCCATTTGTGAATGTGGTCAGAGATATGTGTGGATGAGGTTTGTTTAAAATCGGAGAGTAGTTCAAGACCATTGTCATGGAGGATTGGTAATGGAAATAAGGTCAAAAATTATTTGGCCAAAGATTCAAAAGTCGCATGGGACCCTGATTTTTCGTCTACATACCACTTGGATGATGGGCCAGTGAGTGTGCGTTGAAATAACCTTAATCGGACAAAGTCATCCATAATTTTGTTTGAAGAGAACCATAAGTGGAAGGTAATGACATGGTTGGCAGGGTCATCGCCTGTCTTGCCTTCAAACTTGGGAATGTATGAAGGTAGTTTGGTGGGTATTGCAAGCCATGTGGGGTCATGCAATATAGGATCATTTGTGAGTTTTCTCAAATCCAGTATGTTGAGAGAAGCCAAGTATGGCATTTGAAGTGGCAGTGAAAGATTAGTTCCAACCATTTTGTGAGTGTTTTGTGTACCTGAACCTTAAGGGGGGTTAGGTGGGGTTGTACTTCCTCCTTGGGAAGAATTTTTCCCCTTGCTTCTGTGTAAAGGAGAGCGAGTGGACGATTGACCTTGGGAAGTGGACCCAAGTAAAGTGGAACCAAGAAAATATGATCCCAAGACAGTAGCACTAACAGGGGTGTGAGAAGGTGGAGTCGATGAGTTGGAAAGACTAGGAACTCCCCCTAGAATAGGAGGGAGATTTAACAAGCGTCTGGAATGACATGGATTCTGTGGGTTCCCTATGATGTCTGACTAGAAAATTGGATGTGTGCAAATGGTGATGAGAGAAATAAATGAAAAAGAGTCTTTGCTATAATTTTTGGACCTTCACAAGATATATCACAATCACATGTAATCACAAGAGAATCATACATAAATCAATTGATAACGATGCATACATGTGGGTAGGTATATTTTTTCCACATGGGAGAACAAAGAAAACAAATTCTCATGTCTTAAAAGATGTAGTGTCCTTCCTCTCAAAATAGCACTAGACCTTCCAATAGCACTCAACAGTGGGGTCTGAAGCCACTGGAAGAGGAACTAGTGAAGGATGAAACAATCAGTTATAATGAGGGGTAGATGGGGCATATCCTGAAAGAGATGGCGATATTTCCCAATAGCTACACAAAATCCGATCAAGGTGCAATTGTCGCCCACAATTTCCACCTGGGTAGATGTCCTAAAATTTGGTCACTAGGTACCTCGGTCAAAGTGAAACATTTATATATTCAGCCTCATAAATGGGTCACGGGTTGGATCACATCCAAGAGGTGGGTGCCTCAAGGGGGGACACACATAACAACCATACCTTGACCTTCTACCCTTCATGGGTATATCCCTTCCTTATGGTGTAGGAACACTTGACTTGGAGGATTTAAAAGTTCCCTATTTGTCAACCTCTATTGTTTGAAGATGTGAGAACCAGATAACGAGGAGTTATTTGGATGCCTATCCTTGAGATCCTACCTAGACAAAAAAAAAAAATTGGCACCTCCTGTGGAGGAAAACTTAGTGAGTTTTTAGAAAAAAATTATATGTGGTTGTTTGAGAGGTTGGGGGTGTGAACCAATCTCATTGCAGTTAAGTGGGAGTGGATAGTCTCGTCAAGAAAAGGGTGAGGCATTTCAGAATCCCTTTGAAGGAAGCCTATTTCAACCTCCACTATTCTAGAGGAAACTATGTGAGTGAGTAGTGACTTTGTGTGTGAACAAGTGAAAGTGTGCCAAATTTTTAATAAGTTAGGTGTCACCTTGTTGCATCTGGACTTCATGTGGTCCTTACAAGTCTTGATTACCTAATTTACTAAATTCCAATTGTACAACCTTGTGGAATTTTAAAGTTCCTAGAGAACTAACATGTGGACATATGGGTCCTTACCAATCCTTTAACTCCCTAGTGTGATTTAACCTAAGAAAGATTCACAAAACTGTCCTAGATTGTGAACATGTGGGCATGTATGGGCCTGTTACAAAATCTTTAAACTTCCCTAGTGATGTAATCTAAGAAAGTAGATTCAAAACTATCCTATCTTTGTAGCATGTGGGAATGTATGGGCCCTTAAAAATTTAAGATGTGTTTGAAAAATAAACTAAGAGGAGTCCCGAGGGGGTTGTTGTCCTCTCCTAAAGATTTTGTCTTTAATGGAGATGAAATTTTCCCTCAATCGTTTTTCTAATTCTCAAGATTTCTCTATTGCGTGAGAGAAGAGCATATTGAATGATTGACGTTCAATTTTCTGGTCCTAATGCAAGTACTATTATATGTGATATAAAATGATTCCCACTTAACTTTAATCAAAGAAATCCATCCATGTGGAAAAATGAAAGCAAAAACAGGATAAATATGGTTTTTAACCCCCTAAGTGCCTATGTTTTGACTAACCCTTCATGTGGAGAGGCAATCTAAGTGTGGTGAATATTGGAATTTTCATAGAATCAAGCTTAAGAAGGATATGGGCTTTCAACAGATCACAAAAACCCTTACAATGTGTGAATTTCTAGACAGATGTGCGGGTCACAGAGTAGACAAAGGTGCATGTGGCACCAATGCGCAAATAAAAAATGAACTTTTTGCACAAGTGCGCCGAATGCGCTAAGAAACAAAGTGAGTTTGGCACACGTGCTCGAAAGGCGCGCTCGTGGGTCAAAAAACCCACACACTTTTTGTTACACGACCAGGAAGAAAATTTCGAATGAAATTCTCTTAGATCAGCTCCGAATTTATGTTTTTGAAGACAAGCTTGGGCCGGTTATGGCTCCTGCAAGTTAAATAAACCAAAAATAAGTGCTCAAACAACCCAAATGGGGAGAAAATTGATACCTTTCCCCAAAGGAGTCGCCAATCTGTTGTATCATTTTCGTCACCTAAATGAGAAAAAGAAGGACACTTAGAAGTCCAGTAGGGTTAGCTAGACATGACAAAGATGAATGCAAGAGTTAGAAACATCAAACATAAGAAATAAATAAACAACTAATCTAATAACAATAAAAGAAACTAAATTAGAGTGCATAAGGATATTGGAATAAAAAATAAACAACATTCATGCCACCAATGGATAGATTGTATTAGTGGGAAGACACCAAAGAGAAAGGGATACTTAGGAGTCCCCTCTTCCTCAAAGGGAGGGCTCTTGAATCCCCAAAGATTGAGCTCTTCTTACAAATAGAAAACTATAAGGAAATGGTGAAGAAAACCAAAGCTCATTCACTGAAGAGGTGATGTGAATAGCTCAATGAAATGATGTTTGTATGCTCCAATGAGGAAAGAGGTTCCTTACAAGAGAATATAGGAAGCATAACAATACAAATATATTCTTGGAAATATAGTGCAACCATGGCCTCTTTTTATAGAAAATCTTTTAGGCATTATTCAACCAATTTTTAGTGTGAAAAAGGAGCCATTTAGGGCACCTCTAGGTATTTGACCAACCCCCCACTAGGATTTAGTTAAGATTTGAGGGTCAAATCGACTTGGGACCTGAACCAGAAGCGGGTGGGAGGCTAACCAAAATAATAAATGTGTCATTCTAAGGTGTGCGCAGTTTTTTGCGTCCACATTCGTGCATTGAGCGCATGTGTGCTTTTTCGGCGTTTTTGACTGGCGCATGTGCGTGCACTTCTTGTGTATTCTGAGCAGATGCTGATTTTATAACTAGTTGAATAGTTTTGTGCCCTTTGGAAATGCATTTTTTGGGCCATGGATGAACTAATAGGTGTTTGGAGATGCTAGCTTCCTGTAACCATTTGTAGACGAAATTTTAGTGATAACAACTACTTATAAAAAATCCTTTTAAATGTGGAGGAATTATAAATAAGTTTAAATGTGGATCCTTAAAAAAATAAAGTTAAATGGTAACCACAAAATCTTTAATCGAAAAAAAAACCCTTTTAATAATATAAAAACTTTTAATAAAAAACTTTTATAAAGAAAAAGATTTACATTTTAAAACATCCACCTTTTAAATTCTTCCACCCTTTTATTAAAAAACCATCCTGACTCTTATAATGTTCATTTAAAAAAGGAGTATTAGATTCTTAATTAAAATTCAACTCTCATACCTCTTCACACCTTTTCATATATTTTAAAAAAACCGCCTCCATGTGACTAGTGAAAAATAGTTCATAGCTTAAATTTTTCATAAATTCTTCATACCTTAAGAAATTCTTTATCCACTAAATTTTAGGGAGCCATCATGAATTTTGGATTTAAGGGAGCCACCTCACCTCATGCAACACTGGAGTGTGGGGATTCCGCACCTCCTGACACACTGGAGTGCGCAAATCGTGAAATATCTACGCACTGTTCCTCATACTCAACTGCGGAAATTTCACAAATTTTTCAAGAGCATAAGTCTGAGTAATAAGTCTCCACACGCTTCGAGAGGAGGGACCTATGGTGATGTATAAATTGACACACCCTCATGCAGATTTCACTTCTGGATTTTCTGATAATTTGACGCTCCTTCAACCAGCTCTAACCATCTCTGATACCACTTGTTAGAATTGTCAATGCGGAAAACACAATTCTCAAGGATAATTATCAATCACAAACATAAGAAATAGACACAGGGATTTCACGTGGTTCACCCAAACGTTGGGCTATGTCCACCAAGAATAGGCATCGGTTGTCTTATTATTTGGATTATGGATATTACGTCTAATTTACAAGTTCTCTCTCAGTATCTCACACTCAATCATCTCACAGTCGTATTTTCATTAGTGGACTTACATGAATTTATAAAGTCACGCCAGAAACTAAATATTAAATGCAATCCCTATCCGTCTTCTAAATTGGTCTATTTGGTTGTAACCAATGTAGAATAATAGGATCCCAATATGATCTTGGTAATTGGTTGTCACCAAATCCAAAAAATCTCCACCTTGACAACAATTAACCTGATACCTTTCTTCTTCCTTTTGTTCATCAACTTTTTTGCAAGCCAAGAGAAGCCAAGAACCACTACAACTTCGCTAATAAAACTGGTTTCATGATCTCACCTGTGTGAGTTGCACAAGTTTGGATTTCCTGAGGGCTCACTCCACCTCCAACATGTCTTCCACAACAGCGTTGTGAGACTCATTTAGTGATAGATCTCCTCCTATCCAAAATACTTGTAAAATATACATTACAATTATCATAGACCATCTCAGTGTAACCATTATAGGCGAAATTTATTATTCTCATATGTTGAAGAACTCATTTCACTGCAACACCTAAATCTGTCACGTTTCTGACAACATCATTATCATGTGAAACATATGGTCTTAACCATTTAATCGTATACAACAGACCTCGTAATAAACTTACACGAGACATAACCTTTTCTTCTTTATAGACAACCATATGCTTGAAGAAAACTTATAATGGAAAGCAAGAGGGATAAAAATTGGTTTTAAAATGTTCATACTGAACTCCAACCACAACTTACCATTACCATCTATGTGTACTTCCATGCCCATAATTTGTTTTTCTCCTCCTTGATCCCTCATCTGAATTGTCCTATCCACCTGAGTCATTTTCTTATTGACTTTATCCATGCTTTGGCTTGCATCGAGCATATCATCAGCAAAGAACATCAAGACTGTGAATGTACTATAAATTGTATAGTCATTCCTACCCTTTGATAAATCCTATCTCACTATGAAGGATTCAAACCTCTTGTATATTTTCCTGGCTACAAATAGGCCAGACAATGAATTATCTAGCATGCAAACAAATTTACTGTTGTGATCTTGAATCAACCCTTTTCATTGTTCCATACATACTATATCTCTGTCAATGATGAACTTGTGAGAAGTAGGATCCCACACACAACATCCCTTTATACCATCATCATAACTTGCAGAGATATAAAACAAGAAGGAATTCATAAACACAGATTTTAAGTCTGGAAATGATTTACCGCTTACAAGTACCTACAATTATTTATTTCTCTTATGACCTTGTTTCTTTTACCATAAACAAGAAGATACATTTGTCACTTCCGATGCTACTTCAGTAATTCCTTCCATATTATAAAGGTTATCAACCTTTGTTGCCCTCATCACTACTAAATTACCTTTCAACACTGTGAGAGATCCACCTTGACCTGTATACTTATATCCACAGGAATCCACTACTCCCAATGAAATAAAATTTGATTTAAGCTTAGGTACATATGTAACATCCGTTAATTCCCTAACAATACCATCGAACATCCTGATTCTAATACTACTAACCCCAAAAGTTTTACATGGAATACCATTTCCTTTAAACACTACACCTTCATCAATAGATTGGTAAGAAAAGAACCAATTTCTATGTGAGCACATGTGGTCGGAGGCACCTGAATCTAACTGCCATTGTTCTCGATATTGTAAATTACTAGAAATGGATAAAACGTGATCAATTATACCTGAATTTGTTACATCCAAATTTGCTTCCTTCGTAGAGTTTTCCTCAATTCCTTTCTCTTCTAGCAATCTTTCTTGAGATGTCATGTTTTTCCATAGTATCGACATTTTGATTTACCCTTTCTGTGTATTGAAGTAGATCAGAAAGATATTCTTTGATTCTTTTATGTGGTTCGACCTCTGATCAACATCACCTATGAAGTTGAGGTTTCTTTACTAGATTTTCTCCTCATCTCCTTAGCCAAAAAAGCTCCCACAACAAAGTCATAATCTAAAACATCTGTTGAGCTAAATCTAATAGGGGTAACTAGATTATCCCAAGACTCAGGAAATGAAGACAATAGTGAACTCCAACCACAGCTTACCATTACCATCTATGTGTACTTCCATGCCCATAATTTTTTTTTCTCCTGCTTGATCCCTCATCTGAATTGTCCTATCCACCTGAGTCATTTTCTTACTGATTTTATCCATGCTTCGGCTTGCATCGAGCATATCATCAACAAAGAACATCAATACTGTGAATGTACTATAAATTGTATAGTCATTTCTACCCTTTGATAAATCCCAACTCACTATGAAGGATTTAAACCTCTTGTATATTTGCCTGGGTGCCAATAGGCCATACAATGAATTAAGTAGCATGCAAACAAATTTACTGTTGCGATATTGAATCAACCCTTTTGGTTGTTCCATACATACTATATCTCTATCAAGGATGACCTTGTGATAAGTAGGATCCCACACACAACATCCCTTTATTCCATCATCATAACTTGCAGAGATATAAAATAAGCAGGAATTCAAAAATAAATATTTTATGTCTGGAAATGATTTACCGCTTACCAATTCCTGCAATTCTTTCTTTCTCTTATGAACTTGATTCTTTTGCCATAAACAAGAAGATACATCTATCACTTTAGATGTTACTCCAGTAATTCCTTCCAGCTTATAATGTTTATAACCCTTTGTTTCCTTCATCACTACTAAATTACCTTTCGACACTATGAGAGCTCCACCTTGACCTGCATACTTATATCCACAAGAATCCAACACTCCCAATGAAATCAAATTTGATTTAAGATCAGGTACAAATCTAACATCTGTTAATTCCCTAACAATACCATCAGACATCCTGATTCTAATACTGCCAACCCCAATAGTTTTACATGGAATACCATTTCCCATAAACACTACACCCTCATCAATATATTGGTAAGAAAAGAACCAATTTCTATGTGAGCACATGTGCTGGGAGGCACTTGAATCTAACTGCCATTCTTCTTGATATTGTAAATTAATAGAAATGGATAAAACATGATCAATTATACCTGAATTTGCTACAGTCAAATTTGCTTCCTTCGTAGAGTTTTCCTCGGATTCCTTTCTCCTCTAAAAATATTTCTTGAGATATCCTATTTTTCCACAGTACCAAAATTTTTATTTACCCTTTCCCTGTCTTGACTTAGATTGGAAAGAAATTCTCTCATTCTTCTATGTGGTTCGACCTCTAATCAACATCACCTCTGAAGTTGAGGTTTCTTTACTAGATTTTCTCCTCATCTCCTCAGCCAAAAGGGCTCCCACAACAAAGTCATAATCTAAAACATCTACTGAGCTAAAGATAATAGAGGTGACTAGATTATCCCAAGACTCAGGAAACAAACACAATAGTGTAATAGCCTTATTTGCATCTTTGAATTTAACTTCCATACTAGTCAATTGAACTATGAGGGTTTTGAAGGTATTTAAATGGTCAACAACTTTTGTACCTTGCTTCATCCACAAACTATACAACTGTCTCTTCAAGTAGATTCTTCTTGTCAAGGACTTTGTCATATATATACTTTCCAAATTTCTCCATAAGCTTGATGTTATATCCTATCCTACGATATTAAACAAAACATCATCCACAAGGCATAAACGAATGGTGCTAAGAGCTTTCACATCTAGATCTTCCCATTCCCATTCTGTCATGGATGTTGGTTTCTTTGACTTTCCTGCCAATTCTTTTTGCAACCCTTGTTGCACCAGTAAATACTGCATCTTAAGCTTCCATAGCTCAAAATTGTTTTTACCACTGAAATTTTCAACTTCAAACTTCGAACTCTGTATCTTATCCATTTGCACAAAAAATATTCCAATATCCACTGCTTATAAAACCCAAGGCCCGAATCACTGCTTATAAAAAATACTTTTAAATGTGGAGGAATTATAAATAAGGTTAAATGTGGATCCTTAATTAAAAAAGGTTAAATGATAACCACAAAAGGTTTAATCCAAAAAAAAAAACACCTTTTAATAATATAAAAAGTTTTAATAAAAAACTTTTAAAAAGAAAAAGATTTACTTTTTAAAACATCCACCTTTTAAATTCTTCCACCCTTTTATTAAAAAACAATCCTCACTCTTATAAGATTCTTTTAAAAAAGGAGTATTTCTTTCTTAATTAAAATTCAACTCTCATACCTCTTCACACCTTTTCATATATTTTTTAAAAACCACCTCCACGTGACTTGTGCAAAATAGTTCATACCTTAAGTTTTTCATAAATTCTTCATACCTTAAGAAAGTCTTTATCCACTGAATTTTAGGGAGCCTTCGTGACTTTTGGATTTAAGGGAGTTGCCGCATCTCATGCAACACTAGAGTGCGGGGAGTCTGCACCTCCCGACACACTAGAGTGCATAAATCGCGAAAGATATACGCATCGTTCCTCATACTCAACTGTAGAAATTTCATAATTTTTTCATGAGCATAAAGCTGAGTAATAAGTCTCCACACCCTTCAAGAGGAGGGACCTGCGGGGATGTATAAATTGATGCACCCTCACACAGATTTCACTTCTGGATTATTCGAGAATTTGACACTCCTTCAACCATCTCTAGCCAACTCTGATACCACTTGTTAGAATTTTCAATGCGGAAAACACAATTCTCAATGATAATTAACAATCACACACATAAGAAATAGACACAGGGATTTCACGTCGTTCACCCAAATGTTGGGCTACATCCACCAAGCATAGGCATTGGTTGTCTTATTATTCAAATTATGGAGATTACATCAGATTTGCAAGTTCTCTCTCATTCTCTCACACTCAGTCATCTCACAGTTGTATTTTCCTCTGCGGGCTTACATGAATTTATACATTCACACAAGAAACTGAATATTAAATGCAATCCTTATCCATATTCTAACTTGGTCTATTTGGTTGTAAGCAATGCATAATAATAGGATCCAAATCTATTCTTGGTAATTGGTTGTCACTAAATCCCAACAATCTCCACCTTGACAACAATTAAGTTGATACCATGCTTCCTCCTTTTGTTCATCACCTTTGCTCCAAGACAAGAGAATCCAAGCACCACTTCAACTTCTCTAATAAAACTGGTTTCATGATCTCGCATGTGTGACTTGCATGAGTTTGGATTTCCTGAGGGGTCACTCCACTTCCAACATGTCTTCCACAACTTTGTTGTAAGACACATTTAGTGATAGATATCCTCCTATCCAAAATACCTATAAAATATACATGACAATTATCAAAGACCATCTCAGTGTAACCATTATAGGTGAAATTTGGGTTTCTCATACGTTGAAGCACCCATTTCACTGCAACACCTGGATCTGTCATGTTTATGACAACATCATTATAATGTGAAACATTTGGTCTTAACCATTTCATCGCATACAACAGACCTCATACTGAACTTACACGAGACATAACCTTTTCTTCTTTATAGACAGGCCCTATGCTTGAAGAAAACTTATAATGGAAAGCAAGAGGGATACAAACTGGTTTTACAATGTTCATATTGATCTCCAACCACAGCTTACCATTACCATCTCTGTGTACTTCCATGCCCATAATTTGTTTTGTTGCTTTTTGATCCCTCATCTTAATTGTCCTCTCCACTTGAGTCATTTTCTTACTGATTTTATGCATGCTTCATCTTCCATCGATCATATCATCAACAAAGAACATCAACACCTCGAATGTACTATAAACTATATATTCATTCCTACCCTTTGATAAATCCTGACTCACTATGAAGGATTCAAATCTATTGTATATTTTCTCGGGTACCAATAGGCCATACAATGAATTATGTAGCATGCAAACAAATTTATTGTTGAGATCTTGAATCAACCCTTTTGGTTGTTCGATACATACTATATCTCTGTCAATGATGAACTTGTGAGAAGTAGGATCCCACATACAACATGCCTTTATACCATCATCATAACTTGCAGAGATATAAAACAAGAAGGAATTTAGAAACAAAGATTTTAAGTCTGGAAATGATTTACCGCTTACCAATACCTGCAATTCTTTCTTTCTCTTATGACCTTGATGCTTCTGCCACAAACAAGAAGATACATCTGTCACTTCAGATGCTACTTCAGTACTTCCTTCCATCTTATAAAGGTTATCAACCTTTTTTGCCTTCATCACTACTAAATCACCTTTCGACACTTTGAGAGCTCCACCTTGACCTGTATACTTATATCCACAAGAATACAACACTCCCAATGAACTAAAATTTGATCTAAGCTCAAGTACATATCTAACATCCATTAATTCCCTAACAATACCATTGAACATCCTGATTCTAATACTGCCAACCCCAACAATTTTACATGGAATACCATTTCCCATAAACACTACACCCCCATCAACAAATTGGTAAGAAAATAGCTAGTTTCTATGTGAGCACATGTGGTGGGAGGCACCTGAATCTAACTTCCATTCTTCTTGATATTGTAAATTAATAGAAATCGATAAAACGTGATCAATTATACCGAAATTTGTTACAACCAAATTTGCTTCCTTCGTAGAGTTTTCCTCAGATTCCTTTTTCTTCCAGCAATCCTTCTTGAGATGTCCTTTTTTTCCACAGTACCAACATTTTTCTTTACCCTTTCTATTTCTTGACTCAGATAGGAAATAAATTCTCTCATTCTTCTCTGTGGATCAACCTCTGATCAACATCGCCTCTGAAGTTGAGGTTTCTTTACAAGATTTTCTCCTCATTTCCTCAGCCAACAAAGCTCCCACAACATAGTCATAATCTAAAACATCTGTTGAGCTAAAGCTAATAGAGGTGACTAGATTATCCCAAGACTCAGGCAATGATCACAATAGTGCAATAGCCTTATCTTCATCTTCGAATTTAACTTCCATACTAGTCAATTAAACTATGAGGGTATTGAAGGTATTTAAATGGTCGACAACTTTTGTACCTTCCTTCATCCGCCAACTGTACAACTGTCTCTTCAAGTAGATTTTACTTTTCAAGAACTCCGTCATATATAGACTTTCCAACTTTCTCCATAATCCTGATGTTGTATCCTCTCCTACAATATTAAACAGAAACTCATATGCCAGACATAAAGGAATGGTGCTAAGAGATTTCACATCTAGATCCTCCCATTTCCATTCCGTCATGGTTGTTGGCTTCTTTGACTTTCCTACAAATTCTTTTTGCAAGCCTTGTTGCACCATTAAATTCTGCACCTTAAGCTTCGAGAGCTCAATTTTTTTTTTACTGCTAAATTTTTCAACTTCAAACTTCAAACTCTGCATTTTAGCCATTTGCACAAAAATCTCCTAATATCCATTGCTTATAAAACCCGAGGCCCAAATGACTTCTTATGAAAAATAATTTTAAATGTGGAGGAATTATAAATAAATTTAAATGTGAATCCTTAATAAAATAAGGTTAAATGATAACCACAAAAGGTTTAAGCTAAAAACAAAACCCTTTTAATAATATAAAAAGTTTTAATAAAAAAAAATTATAAAGAAAAAGATTTACTTTTTAAAACATCCACCTTTTAAATTCTTCCACCCTTTTATTAAAAAACCATCCTCACTCTTATACGATTCTTTTAAAAAAGGAGCATTTCATTCTTAATTAAAAGTCAACTCTCATACCTCTTCACATCTTTTCATATATTTAAAAAAAACCACCTCCACGTGACTTGTGCAAAATAGTTCTTACGTTAAGTTTTTCATAAATTCTTCATACCTTAAGAAATTCTTTATCCGCTGAATTTTAGGGAGACGTCGTGACTTTTGGATTTAAGTGAGCCGCTGCACCTCATGCAACACTAGAGTGCAAGGATTTCGCACCTCTCGACACACTGGAGTGCGGAAATCGTGAAATATTTATGCACTATTCCTCATACTCAACTGTGGAAATTTCACAAAATTTTCACGAGCATAAGGCTGAGTAATAAGTCGTTGAACCCTTTGAGAGGAGGGACCTACGGGGATGTATAAATGGATGCACCCTCACACATATTTCACTTCTGGATTCTCTAAGAATTTGATGCTCCTTCAATCAAATCGAACCCGCTCTGATACTACTTGTTAGAATTGTCAATGCGGAAAACACATTTCTCAATGATAATTAACAATTACACACATAAAAAATAGACATAGGGATTTCACGCGGTTCACCCAAACGTTGGGATAAGTCCACCAAGAATAGGTATCGGTTGTCTTATTATTCAGATTATGTAGATTACATCAGATTTGTAAGTTCTCTCTCAGTCTCTCACACTCAGTCATCTCACAGTCGTATTTTCCTCTGCGGGCTTACATGAATTTATTCGTTCACACAAGAAACTGAATATTAAATGCAATCCCTATCCATATTCTAACTTGGTCTATTTTTTTCTAACCAATGCAGAATAATAGGATCCAAATCTATTCTTGGTAATTCGTTATCACCAAATCCCAACAATCTCCACCTTGACAACAATTAACCCGATACCTTGCTTCTTCCTTTTGTTCATCACCTTTGCTGCAAGAAAAGACAAGCCAAGCACCACTGAAACTTCTCTAATAAAATTGGTTTCATGATCTCGCTTGTGTGACTTGCGCGAGTTTGGATTTCTTGAGGGGTCACTCAACCTCCACCATGTCTTCCACAACTTGTTGTGAGACAGATTTAGTAATAGATTTATTCCTATCCAAAATACCTTTAAAATGTACATTACAATTATCACAGACCATCTCAGTGTAACCATTATAGGTGACATTTGTGCTTCTCATATGTTGAAGAACCCATTTCACTGCAACACTTGAATCTGTCATGTTTCTGACAACATCATTAGCATGTGAAACATCTGGTCTTAACCATTTCAATGCATACAACAAACCTCTTACTGAACTTATACGAGACATAACATTTTCTTCTTTATAGACATGCCCTCTTCTTGAAGCAAAATAATAATGGAAAGCAAGAGGGATACAAACTGGTTTTACAATGTTCATTCTGAACTCCAACCACAACTTACCATTACCATCTCTGTGTACTTCCAGGCCTGTAATTTGTTTTGCTGCTCCTTGATCCCTCTTCTGAATTGTCCTATCCACCTGAGTCATTTTCTTACTGATTTTATCCATTCTTCGAATTGCATCGAGCATATCATCAACAAATAACATCAATACTATGAATGTACTATAAAATGTATAGTCATTCCTACCCTTTGATAAATACTAACTCACTATGAAGGATTCAAACCTCTTGTATATTTGTCTGGGTACCAATAGGCCATACAATGAATTATCTAGCATGCAAACAAATTTATTGTTGTGATCTTGAATCAACCATTTTGGTTGTTCCATACATATTATATCTCTATCAATGATGACCTTGTGAGAAGTAGGATCCTACACACAACATCCCTTTATACCATCATCATAACTTGTAGAGATATAAAACAAGATGGAATTCATAAACAAAGATTTTAAGTCTAGAAATGATTTACCGATTACCAGTACCTGCAATTCTTTCTTGCTCTTATGACCTTGATGCTTTTTCCATAAACAAGAAGATACATCTGTCACTTAAGATGCTACTTCAATACTTCCTGCCAGCTTATAAAGGTTATCAACCTTTGTTTCCTTCATCACTACTAAATTACCTTTCGACACTGTGGGAACTCCACCTGGACCAGTATACTTATATCCACAAGAATCCAATAGTCCCAATGAAATCAAATTTAAATTAAGCTTAGATACTTATCTAGCATCCCTTAATACCCTAACAATACCATCGAACATCCTGATTCTTCAGAAATAACTTGAGTTAGATCAGAAAGATCTTCTCTCATTGTTCTCTGTGGTTCGACCTCTGATCAGCATCGCCTCTAAAGTTGAGGTTTCCTTACTATATTTTCTCCTCATCTCCTCAGCCAACAAAGCTCCCACAATAGATTCATAATCTAAAACATATGCTGAGCTAAAGTTAATAGAGGTGACTAGATTATCCCAAGAAACATGCAATGAGCACAATATTGTAATAGCCTTATATTCATCTTCGAATTTAACTTCCATACTAGTCAATTGAACTATGAGGGCATTGAAGGTATTTAAATGGTCAACAACTTTTGTACCGTCCTTCATCCGAAAACTGTACAACTGTCTCTTCAAGTAGATTCTTCTTGTAAAGGACTTCGTCATATATAGAATTTCCAACTTGCTCCATAATCTTGATGTTGTATCCTCTCCTACGATGTTAAACAAAACCTCATCCACCAGACATAAACGAATGGTGCTAAGAGCTTTCGCATCTAGATCCTCCGATTCCCATTCCGTCATGGCTGTTGGTTTCTTTGACTTTCCTAACAATGTTTTTTGCAACCCTTGTTGCACCAGTAAATCCCACATCTTAGGCTTCCAGAGATCAAAGTTGTTTTTACCGCTGAAATTTTCAACTTCAAACTTCGAACTCTACATCTTATCCATTTGCACCAAAAATCTCCTAATATCAACTAATTATAAAACCCAAGGCCCAAATCACTACTTATTAAAAATCCTTTTAAATTTGGAGGAATTATAAATAAGGTTAAATGATAACCACAAAAGGTTAAATCCAAAAAAAACCCTTTTAATAATAATAAAGTTTTAATAAAAAACTTTTATAAAGGAAAATATTTACTTTTTAAAACATCCACCTTTTAAATTCTTCCACCCTTTTATTAAAAAACCATCCTCACTCTTATACGATTCTTTTAAAAAATGAGTATCTCATTCTTAATTAAAAGTCAACATTCATACCTCTTCACACCTTTTCATATATTTTTAAAAAACGGCCTCCACGTGACTTGTGAAAAATAATTCATACCTTAAGTTTTTCATAAATTCTTCATACCTTAAGAAACTCTTTATCCTCTAAGTTTTAGGGAGTTGTTGTGACTTTTGTATTTAAGGGAGCCACCGCACCTCACGCAACACTGGAGTCTTATTATTTGTATTATGGAGATTACATCAGATTTGGAAGTTCTCTCTCAGTCTCTCACACTCAGTCATCTCACAGTCGTATTTGCCTCTACGGGCTTACATGAATTTATACATTCACACAAGAAACTCAATATTAAATGCAATCCCTATCCAAATTCTAACTTGGTCTATTTTATTGTAACCAATGCAGAATAATAGGATTCAAAACTATTCTTGGTAATTGGTTGTCACCAAATCCCAACAATCTCCACCTTGACAACAATTAACCTGAAACCTTGCTTCTTCCTTTTGTTCATCAACTTTGCTGCAAGCCAAGAGAAGCCAAGCACCACTGCAACTACTCTAATAAAACTAGTTTCATGATCTCGCATGTGTGACTTGCATGAGTTTCGATTTCCTAAGGGGTCAATCCACCTCCAACATGTCTTCCACAACTGTGTTCTGAGACAGATTTAGTGATAGACCTCCTCCTATCCAAAATACCTGTAAAATATACATTACAATTATCACATACCATCTTAGTGTAACCATTATAGGTGACATTTGTTCTTCTCATAGGCCGAAGCACCCATTTCACTGCAACAGTTGAATCTGTCACGTTTCTAACAACATCATTAACATGTGAAACATCTGGTCTTAACCATTTCATCGCATACAACAGACCTCCTACTAAACTTACATGAGACATAAACTTTTCTTCTTTATAGACAGACCCTATGCTTAAAGAACACTTATAATGTAAATCAAGAGGGATAAAAACTGGTTTTACAATGTTCATTCTAAACTCCTACCACAACTTATCATTACCATCTCTATGTACTTCCATGCCCATAATTTGTTTTGCTGCTCCTTGAGCCCTCGTCTGAATTGTCCTGTCCACCTAAGTCATTTTCTTACTGATTTAATCCATGCTTCGGCTTGCATCAATCATATCATCATCAAAGAACATCAAGATTGTGAATGTACTATAAATTGTATAGTCATTCCTACCCTTTGATAAATCCTGACTCACTATGAAGGATTCAAACCTCTTGTATATTTGTCTAGGTACTAATAGGCCATACAATGAATTATCTAGAATGCAAACAAATTTACTGTTGCAATCTTGAATCAACCCTTTTGGTTGTTCCATACGTACTATATCTCTGTCAATGATGATGTTGTTAGAAGTAAGATCCCACACACAACATCCCTTTATACCATCATCATAACTTGCAGATATATAAAACAAGAAAGAATTAAGAAACGAAGATTTTAAGTCTAGAAAGGATTTACTGCTTACCAGTACCTGCAATTCTTTCCTTCTCTTATGACCTTGATACTTCTGCCATAAACAAGAAGATACATTTGTCACTTCAGATGCTACTTCAGTACTGCCTTCCAGCTTATAAATGTTATTAAACTTTGTTTCCTTCATCACTACTAAATTACCTTTTGACACTGTGAGAGCTCCACCTTGACCTGTATACTTATATCCACAAGAATCCAACACTCCCAATGAAATCAAATTTGATTGAATCTCAGGTACATATCTAACATCCATTAATTCCCTAACAATACCATCAAACATCCTGATTCTAATACTGCCAACACCAACAATTTTACATGGAATACCATTTCCCATAAACATACACCCTCATCAACATATTGGTAAGAAAATAACCAATTTCTATGTAAGCACATGTTGTGGGAGGCACCTGAATCTAAATACCATTCTTCTTGATATTGTAAATTAATAGAAATCGATAAAACATGATCAATTATACCTAAATTTGTTACAACCAAATTTTCTTCCTTCGTAGAGTTTTCCTCAGATTCCTTTTTCTTCCAACAATCTTTCCTGAGATGTCCTATTTTTCCACAGTATTGCCATTTTTCTTTACCCTTTCTGTGTCTTGACTTAGATCGGAGATAATTTCTCTCATTCTTCTTTGTGGTTCGACCTCTGATCAACATCACCTTTGAAGTTGAGGTTTCTTTACAAGATTTTCTCCTCATCTCCTCATCCAACAAAGCTCCCACAAGAGAGTCATAATCTAAAACATCTGCTGAGATAAAGCTAATAGAGGTGACTAGATTATCCCAAGACTCAGGCAACCAACACAATAGTGTAATATCCTCATCTTCATCTTCGAATTTAACTTCCATACTAGTCAATTTAACTATGAGGGTATTGAAGGTATTTAAATGGTCAACAACTTTTTTACCTTCCTTCATCCGCAAACTATACATCTGTCCCTTCATGTAGATTCTTTTTGTCAAGGACTTCGTCATATATAGACTTTCCAACTTGCTCCATAAGCCTGATGTTCTATCCTCTCCTACGATATTAAACAGAAACTCATCTGCCAAACATAAACGAATGGTGCTAAGAGCTTTCACATCCAGATCCTCCCATTCCCATTTTGTCATGGTTGTTGGTTTATTTGACTTTCCTGCCAATTCTTTTTGCAACCCTTGTTGCAACAATAAATCCCTTACCTTAAGCTTCCAAAGCTCAAATTTTTTTTTACTGCTGAACTTTTCAACTTGAAACTTTGGACTCTACATCTTAGCAATTTGCACAAAAAAATCTCCTAATATCCACTGCTTATACAACCCAAGGCACAAATCATTGCTTATAAAAAATGCTTTTAAATGTGGAGGAATTATAAATAAGGTTAAATTTTGATCCTTAATAAAATAAGGTTAAATGATAACCACAAAAGGTTTAATCCAAAAAGAAAAACCTTTTAATAATATAAAAAGTTTTAATAAAAAAATTTTATAAAGAAAAATATTTACTTTTTAAAACATCCACCTTTTAAATTCTTCCACCCTTTTATTAAAAAACCATCCTCACTCTTATATGATTATTTTTAAAAAGGAGTATTTCATTCTTAATTAAAATTCAACTCTCATACCTCTTCACACCTTTTCATATAATTTTTAAAAAACCGCCTCCACGTGACTTGTGAAAAATAGTTCATACCTTACGTTTTTCATAAATTCTTCATATCTTAAGAAATTATTTATCCGTTGAATTTTAGGGAGCCTTCATGACTTTTGGATTTAAGGGAGCCACCGCACCTCACACAACAATGGAGTTCAGGGAGTCCACACCTCCCGACACACTAGAGTGTAGAAATCGTGAAAGATCTACGCACTGCTCCTCAAACTCAACTGTGGAAATTTCACAATTTTTCATGAGCGTAAGGCTGAGTAATAAGTCTCTGCACCCTTCAAGAGGAGGGATCTACGAGGATGTATAAATTGACACACCCTCACACATATTTCACTTCTAGCTTCTCCGAGAATTTGACGCTCCTTCAACCATCTCCAACCAGCTCCAATACCACTTGTTACAATTGTCAATGCAGAAAACACAATTCTCAATAATAATTAACAATCACACACAAAATAAATAGACACAGGGATTTCACATGGTTCACCCAAACGTTGGACTACGTCCACCAAGCATAGGCACTCGTTGTCTTATTAATCAGATTATGGAGATTACATCATATTTTCAAGTTCTCTCTCAATCTCTCACACTCAATCATCTCACAGTCGTATTTGCCTCTGCGAGCTTACATGAATTTATGATTTTACACAAGAAATTGAATATTAAATGCAATCCTTATCCATATTCTAACTTGGACTATTTGGTTGTAACCAACGCAGGATAATAGGATCCAAATCTTGTCTTGGTAATTGGTTGTCACCAAATCCAAACAATATCCACCTTTACAACAATTAACATGATACCTTGCTTCTTCATTTTGTTCATCACCTTTGTTGCAAGCGAAGAGAATCCAAGCACCACTGCAACTTCTCTAATAAATCCGGTTTCATGATCTCACCTGTGTGACTTGCACGAGTTTGGATTTCCTGAGGGGTCACTCCACCTCCAACATGTCTTCCACAACTGTGTTGTGAGACACATTTAGTGATAGATCTCCTCCTATCCAAAATATCTGTAAAATATACCTTACAATTATCACAGACTATCTCAATGTAACCATTATAGGTGACATTTGTGCTTCTCATACGCTGAAGCACCCATTTGACTGCAACACCTGAATTTTTCACCTTTTTGACAACATCATTAGAATGTGAAACATATGGTATTAACCATTTCATCGCATACAACAGACCTCCTACTGAACTTACATGAGACATAACCTTTTCTTATTTATAGACAAGACCTATGCTTGAAGAAAAATTATAATGGAAAGCAAGAGGGATAGAAACTAGTTTTACAATGTTCATACTGAATTCCAACCACAACTTACCATCACCATCTCTGTGTACTTCCATGCCCATAATTTGTTTTCCTTCTCCTTGATCCCTCATCTAAATTGTCATATCCACCTAAGTCATTTTCTTACTAATTTTATCCATGCTTCGGCTTTCATCGAGCATATCATCAGCAAAGAACATCAAGACTACGAATGTACTATAAAATGTATATGCATTCATACCCTTTGATAAATCTTGACTCACTATGAAGGATTCAAACCTCTTGTATATTTTCCTGGGCACCAATAGGCCATACAATGAATTATCTAGCATGCAAACAAATTTACTGTTGCGATCTTGAATCAGCCCTTTTGGTTGTTCCATACATACTATATCTTTGTCAATGATGACCTTATGAGAAGTAGGATCCCACACACAACATCCCTTTATACCATCATCATAACTTGCATAGATATAAAACAAGCAGGAATTCAGAAACATAGATTTTATGTCTGGAAATGATTTACCACTTACCAGTACCTGCAATTCTTTCTTGCTCTTATGACCTTGATTCTTCTTCCATAAACAAGAAGATACATATATCACTTCAGATGCTACTTCAATACTCCATTCCAACTTATAAAGGTTATCAACCTTTTTTGCCTTCATCACTATTAAATTACCTTTCGACATTGTGAGAGCTCCACCTTGACCTGTATACTTATATGCACAAGAATCCAACACTCCCAATGAAATGAAATTTGATTTAAGCTCAGGTACATATATAACATTTGTTAATTCCCTAACAATACCATCAAACATCTTTATTCTAATACTACCAACCCCAACAGTTTTACATGGAATACCATTTCCCCTAAACACTACACCCTCATTAACAGATTGGTAAGATAAGAACCAATTTCTATGTGAGCACATGTGGTGGGAGGCACCTGAATCTAACTGCCATTCATCTTGATATTGTAAATTACTAGAAATGGATAAAATGTGATCAATTATACTTGAATTTTTTATAACCAAATTTGTTTCCTTCGTAGAGTTTTCCTTAGATTCCTTTCTCTTCCAACAATCTTTCTTGAGATGTCCTATTTTTCCACAGTACCGGCATTTTTCTTTACCCTTTCTGTGTCTTGACTTACATTGGAAAGAACTTCTATCATTCTTCTCTGTGGTTCGACCCTTGATCAACATCACCTCTGAAGTTGAGGTTTCTTTACTAGATTTTCTCCTCATCTCCTCAGCCAACAAAGCTCCCACAATAGAGTTATAATCTAAAACATTTGCTAAGCTAAAGCTAATAGAGGTGACTAGATTATCCCAAGACTCAGGCAATGAACACAATAGTGTAATAGCCTTATCTTCATCTTCGAATTTAACTTCTATAGTAGTCAATTGAACTATGAGGCTATTGAAGGTATTTAAATGGTCAACAACTTTTGTACCTTCCTTCATCCGCAAATAGTACAACTGTCTCTTCAAGTAGATTCTGCTTGTCAAGGACTTCATCATATATAGACTTTCCAACTTGCTCCATAAGCCTGATGTTGTATCCTCTCCTATGATATTATACAGAAACGCATCTGCTAGACATAAATGAATGGTGCTAAGATTTTTTTCATCCAGATCCTCCCATTACCATTCTATCATGGTTGTTGGTTTCTTTGACTTTCCCGCCAATGCTTTTTGCAACCCTTGCTGCACTGATTAATCCTGCATCTTAATCTTCTAGAGCTCAAATTTGTTTTTACCATTGAACTTTTCAACTTCAAACTTCGAACTCTACATATTATCCATTTGCACAAAAAATCTCCTAATATCCACTGTTTATAAAACCCAAGGCCCAAATCACTGCTTAAAAAACTGCCTCCACGTTACTTGTGAAAAATAGTTTATACCTTAAGTTTTTCATAAATTCTTCTTACCTTATGAAATTGTTTATCCACTGAATTTTAGGGAGCTGTTGTGACTTTTGGATTTACTGGAGCCTCCACACCTCACGCAACACTGGAGTGTTGGGAGTCTGCACCTCCTGACACATTGGATTGCGGAAATCGAGAAATATCTATGCATTGTTCCTCATACTCATTTGCGGAAATTTCACAAAGTTTTCACGATCGTAAGGCTGAATAATAAGTATCCACACCCTTCAAGAGGAGGGACCTGCGGGGATATATAAATTGACGCACCCTCACACAGATTTCACTTCTGACTCCTTCGAGAATTCGACGCTCCTTCAACCATCTCTAACTAGCTCTGATACCACTTGTTAGAATTTTCAATGCGGAAAACACAATTCTCAATGATAATTAACAATCACACACATAAGAAATAGACACAGGGATTTCACGTGGTTCACCCAAATGTTGGTCTATGTCCACCAAGCATAGGCATCAATTGTCTTTTTATTCATATTATGGAGATTACATCATATTTGCAAGTTCTCTCTCAGTATCTCACACTCAGTCATATCACAATCGTATTTGCCTCTGCGAACTTACATGAATTTACGCATTCACATAAGAAACTAAATATTAAATGCAATCCCTATCCATATTCTAACTTGGTCTATTTGGTTGTAACCAACGTAGAATAATAGGATCCAAATCTATTCTTGGTAATTGGTTGTCACCATATCCCAACAATGTACACCTTGACAACAATTAACCTGAAACCTTGCTTCTTCCTTTTGTTCATCACCTTTGTTGCAAGCCAAGAGAAGCCAAGCACCACTGCAACTTCTCTAATAAAACGGGTTTCATGATCTCACAAGTGTGACTTGCATGAGTTTGGATTTCCTAAGGGGTCACTGCACCTCCAACATGTCTTCCACAATTGTGTTGTGATACACATTTAGTAATAGATCTCCTCCTATCCAAAATACCTGTAAAATATACATTACAATTATCACAGACCATCTCAGTGTAACCATTATATGTGACATTTGTGCTTCTCATACGCTGAAGCAACCATTTCACTGCAACACTTGAATTTGTCACCTTTCTGACAACATCATTATCATGTGAAACATATGTTTTTAATCATTTCATTGCATAGAACAGACCTGCTACTGAAATTACACGAGACATAACCTTTTATTCTTTATAGATAGGCCCTATGCTTGAAGAAAACTTATAATGGAAAGCAAGAGGGATAAAAACTGGTTTTACAATGTTCATACTGAACTCCAACCACATCTTACCATTACCATCTTTGTGTACTTACATGCCCACAATTTGTTTTCCTACTCCTTGATCCCTCATCTGAATTGTCATGTCCACCTGAGTCATTTTCTTACTGATTTTATAAATGCTTCAGATTTCATCGAGCATATCATCAACAAAGAACATCAAGACCGTGAATGTAATATAAAATGTATATTCATTCCTACCCTTTGATAAATTGTGACTCACTATGAAGGATTCAAACCTCTTGTATATTTTCCTAGGCACCAATAGGCCATACAATGAATTATCTAGCATGCAAACAAATTTACTATTGTGATCTTGAATCAACCCATTTGGTTGTTCCATACATACTATATCTCTATCAATGATGACCTTGTGAGAAGTAGGATCCCACACATAACATCCATTTATACCATGTAATGTCCCCCACCTCTTAGAGAGGTAATGAGGAGACTCAGTGGCCTGGGCACCCCCACTAGGTCATAGTCTCACACTGAAGGGGGGGGAAAGTCAAGAAGTTAAAAGTTATATTTTTAAGTTGACTTAAGAAAGAAAAAGGAAAGGAGTAAAAGATAACTCAACAGAAGAATAGAAGATTAACCCTGGGATTTAACCTAACTCAACAGAGAATTAGAAGGAAAAGTATAAGTAAGAGGCTAGGGTGCACCTATTACTCATTATGGTTTTGGATTAGCATTTGCTATTGCTCTTGAGCATTCAGTTTGGGGGTTTTGTTGTACAAACCCTTGTGAGCAACTCAGTGGTGAAATATCCACTCACCTTGTTCCGCAGCTTGGTCTCG
>ML792220.1:159326-172959 GCA_009831015.1 Picea engelmannii | reverse complement strand
CACCTGGGTTGTTCTTACCATCACCCGATCTATATTATTGGAGAGTTTCAGATCATTTGGAGATCTCCTTCATCAGGGTCAAACCAGCTAGGGTTTCAGTCATCCAGTGGGGCACACCATTCAGTGGAGAATTCAGATCTACGAAGTTTGAGAGTGGATTTGGGAATTTGGACATCTAGGTTTTCCTTGCAGTTGCCCGATCTATCAATTGGCATATTTCTTAGAGTGATTGGACACTTTTGGCAGCAGGGTCGAGTTATTGAGGGTTTTAGCCTTCTATTGGAGTGTGACATTCTTCAGCTGGAGAGTTTGGCATTCAAATCTGCTTGTATTGATCTTCATTTCTTATTCAGCCTTTGGAGGCATTATTTTCTATTAGCAGGAGCATTTTGTAGTAGCTCATATCTATTGCTTGTACGACCATCTGAGGTTTATGCCAGATCCGCCATCTATTGTATTGATCTTACATTGCTCATAATAAAAGGTCAGATCTTTGCTTGTGCTTCTACATCTTGAATATATTGTGATCTCCATGTGTTGATGAATCTTGTATGCACTTAATAACTCAATAAATCAGTAGTAGTTAGTGATTCCGAGAAAGAATTTGGCTTGGGATCATTACATACCATCATCATAACTTGTATACATATAAAACAAGTAGGAATTCAAAAACAAAGATTTTATGTCTGGAAATGATTTACTGCTTACCAGTACCTGCAATTCTTTCTTTCTCTTATGACCTTGATGCTTATACCATAAACTAGAAGATAAATATGTTACTTTATATGCTACTTCAGTATTTCCTTTTAGCATATAAAGGTTATCAACCTTTGTTTCCTTCATCACTACTAAATTACCTTTTTACACTGTGAGAGCTCCACCTTGACCTGTATACTTATATCCACAGGAATCCAACACTCCCAGTGAAATCAAATTTGATTTAATCTCAGGTACATATCTAACATTCATTAATTCCCTAACAATACCATCGAACATCCTGATTCTAATACTGCCAACCCCAACAGTTTTACATGGAATACCATTTCCCATAAACACTACACCTTCATCAACAGATTGGTAAGAAAAGAACCAATTTCTATGTGAGCACATGTGGTGGGAGGCACCTGAATCTAACTGTCGTTCTTCTTGATATTGTAAATTACTAGAAATGGATAAAATGTGATCAATTATACCTGAATTTGTTACAACCAAATTTTCTTCCTTCATAGAGTTTTCCTCAGATTCCTTTCTCTTCCAACAATCTTTCTTGAGATGTCATGTTTTGCCATAGTACCGACATTTTGTTTTACCCTTTCTGTGTCTTGACTTATATTAGAAATAACTTCTCTAATTTTTCTCTGTGGTTCGATCTCTGATCAGCATCACCTCTGAAGTTGAGGTTTCTTTACTAGATTTTCTCCTCATCTCCTCAGCCAACAAAGCTCCCACAACAGAGTCATAATCTAAAATATCTGCTGAGCTAAAGCTAATAGAGGTGACTAGATTATCCCAAGACTCAAGAAATGAACACAATAGTGTAATAGCCTTATCTTCATCTTTGAATTTAACTTCCATACTAGTCAATTGAACTGTGAGGGTATTGAAGGTATTTAAATGGTCAACAATTTTTGTACCGTCTTTCATCCACAAACTCTACAAATGTCTCCTCAAGTAGATTTTTCTTGTAAGGGACTTCGTCATATATATACTTTCCAACTTGCTCCATAAGACTGATGTTGTATCCTCTCCTACGATATTAAACAAAACCTCATCCACAAGACATAAACGAATGGAGCTAAGAGATTTTTCATCTAGATTCTCTCATTCCCATTCCCTCATGGCTGTTGGTTTCTTTGACTTTCCTGCCAATGCTTTTTGCAACCCTTTTTGCACCAGTAAATCCTGCATCTTAAGCTTCCAGAGCTCAAAGTTGTGTTTACTGCTGAACTTTTCAACTTCAAACTTCGAACTCTACATCTTAGCCATTTGCACAAAAAATCTCCTAATATCCACTGCTTATAAAACCCAAGGCCCAAATCACTGCTTATAAGAAATCCTTTTAGATGTGGAAGAATGATAAATAATGTTAAATGTGGATCCTTAATAAAATAAGGTTAAATTATAACCACAAAAGGTTTAATCCAAAAAAAATAACCTTTTAATAATATAAAAAAATTTAATAAAAAACTTTTATAAAGAAAAAGATTTACTTTTTAAATCTTCCACCTTTTAAATTCTTCCACCCTTTTATTAAAAAACCATCCTCACCCTTATACGATTCTTTTAAAAAAGGAGTATTTTGTTCTTAATTAAAGGTCAACTCTCATACCTCTTCACACCTTTTCATATATTTTTAAAACATCGCATGCACGTCACTTGTGAAAAATAGTTCATACCTTAAGTTTTTCATAAATTCTTCATACCTTAAGAAATTATTTATCCGCTGAATTTTAGGGAGTCGTCCTGACTTTTGGATTTAAGGGAGCTGTCGCACCATATGAAAAACTTGAGTGCGGGGAGTCCGCACCTCCTGACACACTGGAATGCGAAAATCGTGAAAGATCTACGCACTGTTCCTCATACTCAACTGTGGAAATTTCACAAATTGTTCACGAGAGTAAGGATGAGTAATAAGTCTCTACACCCTTTGAGAGGAGGGAACTACGAGGATGTATAAATTGATGCACCCTCACACAGATTCCACTTCTGGCTTCTCCAATAATTTGAATCTCCTTCAACCAGCTCTAACCAGCTCTGATACCACTTGTTAGAAATGGCAATGCGGAAAACACAATTCTTAATGATAATTAACAATCACACAAACAAGAAATAGACATAGGTATTTCACGTGGTTCACCCAAATGTTGGGCTATGTCCACGAAGCATAGGCATTGGTTGTATTATTATTCGGATTATGGAGATTACATCAGATTTGCAGGTTCTCTCTTAGTCTCTCACACTCAGACATCTCATAGTCGTATTTTCCCCTGCGGGCTTACATGAATTTATACATTCACACAAGAAACTGAATATTAAATGAAATCCCTATCCATATTATAACTTGGTCTATTTGTTTGTAACCAATGCATAATAATAGGATCCAATTATGTTCTTGGTAATTGGTTGTCACCAAATACCAACAATCTCTACCTTGACAACAATTAACCTGATACCTTGCTTCTTCCTTTTGTTCACCACCTTTGCTGCAAGCCAAGAGAAGCCAAGAACCACTGCAACTTCTCTAATAAAATTAGTTTCATGATCTCGACTGTGTGACTTTCACGAGTTTGGATTTCCTGAGGGGTCACTCCACCTCCAGCATGTCTTCCACAATTGTGTTGTTAGACACATTTAGTGATACATCTCCTCCTATCCAAAATACTTGTAAAATATACATTACAATTATCATAGACCATCTCAGTCTAACCATTATAGGTGACATTTTTGCTTCTCATACGATGAAACACCCATTTCACTTCAACACTTGAATCTTTCATGTTTTCGACAACATCATTAGCATGTGAATCATCTTGTCTTAACCATTTCATCACATACAACATACCTCCTACTGAAATTACACGAGACATAACCTTTTCTTCTTTATAGACATGCCCAATGCCTGAAGAAAAATTATAATGGAAAGAAAGAGGGATAAAAACTGGTTTTACAATGTTCATACCGAACTCCAACCAAAACTTACCATTACCATCTCTGTGTACTTCCATGCCCATAATTTGTATTGTTTCTCCTTGATCCCACATCTGAATTGTCTTATCCACCTGAGTCATTTTCTTACTGATTTTATCCATGCCTTGGCTTCCATCGAGCATATCATCAACAAAGAACATCAAGATTATGAATGTACTATAAACTATATAGTCATTCATACCCTTTGATAAATCCTAACTCACTATGAAGGATTCAAACCTCTTGTATATTTTCTTGGGTACCAATAGGCCATACAATGAATTATCTAGCATGCAAACAAATTTAGTGTTGCGATCTTGAATCAACCCTTTTGGTTGTTCCATACATGCTATATCTCTGTCAATGATGATGTTGTGAGAATTAGGATCCCACACACAACATCCCTTTATGCCATCATCATAACATGCAGAGATATAAAACAAGAAGGAATTCATAAACAAATATTTTAAGTCTAGAAATGATTTACCATTTACCAATACATAAAATTCTTTCTTGATCTTATGACCTTGATTCTTCTGCCATAAACAAGAATATACATATGTGACTTCAGATGCTACTCCGGTACTACCTTCCATCTTATAAAGGTTATCAACCTTTGTTGCCTTCATCACTACTAAATTACATCTAGATACTATGAGAGATCCACCTTGACATGTATACTTATATCCACAAGAATCCAACACTCCCAATGAAATCAAATTTGATTTAATCTTAGGTACATATCTAACATCTGTTAATTCTGTAACAATACCATCGAACATCCTGATTCTAATACTGCCAACCCCAACATTTTTACATGGAATACCATTTCCCATAAACACTACACCCTCATCAACAGATTGATAAGAAAAGAACCAATTTCTATGTGAGCACATGTGGTGGGAGGCACCTGAATCTAACTGTCATTTGTCTTGATATTTTCAATTATTAGAAATGGATAAAACATGATCAATTATACCTGAATTTGTTAAAACATGATCAGATTCCTTTCTCTTCGAGCAATCTTTCTTGAGATGTCCTCTTTTTCCACAGTACCAGCATTTTGCTTTATCCTTTTTGTGTCTTGACTTAGATCGGAAAGAACTTCTCTCATTCTTATCTATGGTTAGACCTCTGATCAACATCGCCTCTGAAGTTGAGGTTTCTTTACTAGATTTTCTCCTCATCTCCTCAGCCAACAAAGCTCCCACAACAGAGTGATAATCTAAAACATCTGCTGAGCTAAAGCTAATAGAGGTGACTAGATTATCCCAAGAGTCAGGAAATGAACACAATAGTGTAATAGCCTTATCTTCATCTTCAAAATTAACTTCCATACTAGTCAATTGAACTATGAGGGTATTGAAGGTATTTAAATGGTTAGCAAGTTTTGTAGCTTCCTTCATCCGCAAATTGTACAACTCTCTCTTCAAGTAGATTCTGCTTGTCAAGAAATTTGTCATATATATACTTTCCAACTTTCTCCATAAGCCTGATGTTGTATCCTCTCCTATGATATTAAACAAAAACTCATCCTCCAGACATAAACGAATGGTGCTAAGAGCTTTCACATCTAGATTCTCTCATTCCCATTCTGTCATGGCTGTTGGTTTCTTTGAATTTCCTGCCAATGCTTTTTGCAACCCTTGTTGCACCAGTAAATCCCACATCTTAATCTTCCAGAGTTTAAAGTTGTTTTTACCGCTGAACTTTTCAACTTCAAACTTCAAACTCTGCATCTTAGCCATTTTCACAAAAAAACTCCTAATATCCATTGCTTATAAAACCTAAGGCCCAAATCACTGCTTATAAGAAATCCTTTTAAATGTGGAAGAATTATAAATAAGGTTAAATTTGGATCCTTAATAAAATAAGGTTAAATTATAACAACAAAAGGTTTAATACAAAAAAAAAAACCCTTTTAATAATATAAAAAGTTTTAATAAAAAACTTTTATAAAGAAAAAGATTTACTTTTTAAAACATCCACCATTTAAATTCTTCCACTCTTTTATTAAAAAACCATCCTCACTCTTATACTATTTTTAAAAAAAGGAGTATTTCGTTCTTAATTAAAATTCAACTCTCATACTTATTCACACCTTTTCATATATTTTTTAAAAACCACCTCCACGTGACTTGTGCAAAATAGTTCATACCTTAAGTTTTTCATAAATTCTTCATACCTTAAGAAATTCTTTATCTGCTGAATTTTAGGGAGTTGTCATGACTTTTGGATTTAAGGGAGTCATTGTACCTCACACAACACTGGAGTGCGGGGATTCCGTACCTCTTGACACACTGGAGTGCGGAAATATTGAAAGATCTACGGACTGTTCCTCATACTCAACTATGGAAATTTCACAATTTTTTCACGAGCGTAAGGTTGAGTAATAAGTCTCTGCACCCTTCAAGAGGAGGGAACTATGGGGGTGTATAAATTGGCGCACCCTCACAGAGATTTCACTTCTAGCTTCTCTGAGAATTTGACGCTCCTTCAACTAGTTCTAACCAACTCTGATACCACTTGTTAGAATTTTCAATGCGAAAAACAAAATTCTCAATGATATTTAAAAATCACACACATAAGAAATAGACATAGGGATTTCACGTGGTTCACCCAAATGTTGGGCTACGTCTACCAAGTATAGGCATCAGTTGTCTTATTATTCAGATTATGGAGATTACATCAGATTTGCAAGTTCTCTCTCATTCTCTCACTCAGTCATCTCACAGTCGTATTTTCCTCTGCGGGCTTACATGAATTTATTCATTCACAAAAGAAACTGAATATTAAATTCAATCCCTATCCATATTCTAACTTGATCTATTTGGTTGTAACCAACACAGAATAATAGGATTCAATTTTTTTCTTGGTAATTGATTGTCACCAAATCCCAACAATATCCACCTTGACAACAATTAACCTAATACCTTTCTTCTTCCTTTTGTTCATCACCTTTGCTGCAAGCCAAGAGAATCCAAGAACCACTGCAAATTCTCTAATAAAACTGGTTTTGTGATCTCGCCTGTGTGACTTGCACGAGTTTGGATTTCCTAAGGGGTCACTCCACCTACAATTATCACAGACCATCTCAGTGTAACCATTATATGTGACATTTTTTCTTCTCATACGCTAAAGAACCCATTTCACTACAACACCTGAATCTGTCACGTTTCTGACAAAATCATTAGCATGTGAAACATATGGTCCTAACCATTTCATCGCATACAATAAACCTCATACTGAACTTATACAAGACATACCCCTTTCTTCTTTATAGACATGCCCTATGCTTGAAGAAAACTTATAATGGAAAGAAAGAGGGATAAATATTGGTTTTACAATGTTCATACTGAACTCAAACCACAACTTATCATTACCATCTCTATGTACTTCCATGCCCATAATTTATTTTTCTGCTCCTTGATCCCTCATCTGAATTGTCCTGTCCACCTGAGTCATTTTCTTACTGATTTTATCCATTCTTCGGCTTGCATGGAGCATATAATCAAAAAAGAACATCAAGACTGTGAATGTACTGTAAACTATATAGTCATTTCTACCCTTTGATAAATACTGACCCACTATGAAGGATTCAAACTTCTTGTATATTTTCCTGGGTACCAATAGGCCATACAATGAATTATCTAGCATGCAAACAAATTTACTGTTGTGATCTTGAATCAACCCTTTTGGTTGTTCCATACATACTATATCTCTGTCAATGATGACCTTGTGAGAAGTAGGATCCCACACACAACATCCCTTTATACCATTATCATAACTTGCAGAGATATAAAACAAGGAGGAATTTAGAAATAAAGATTTTAAGTTTGGAAATGATTTACCGCTTACCAGTACCTGCAATTCTTTCTTTCTCTTATGACCTTGATGATTCTGACATAAACACGAAGATACATCTATCACTTCAGATCCTACTTCAGTATTTCCTTCCAGCATATAAAGGCTATCAACCTTTGTTGCCTTCATCACTACTAAATTACCTTTCGACATTGTGAGAGCTCCACCTTGACCTGTATACTTATATCCACAAGAATCCAACACTCCGAATGAAATCAAATTTCATTTAAGCTCAGGTACATATCTAACATCCGTTAATTCCCTAACAATACCATCGAACATCCTAATTATAATATTTCCAATCCCAACAGTTTTACAAGGAATACCATTTCCCATAAACACTACACCCTCATCAACAGATTGGTAAGAAAATAACCAATTTCTATGTGAGAAAATGTGGTGTGAGGCACTAGAATCTAACTTCCATTCTTCTTGATATTGTAAATTACTAGAAATGGTTAAAACGTGATCAATTATACCTGAATTTGTTACAACCAAATTTGCTTCCTTCGTAGAGTTTTCCTTAGATTCCTTTCTCTTCCAACAATCTTTCTTGAGATGTCATGTTTTTCCACAGTATGAACATTTTTCTTTACCCTTTATGTGTCTTGAATTAGATCGGAAATAAATTCTCTCATTCTTCTCTATGGTTCGACCTCAGATCAACATCGCCTCTGAAGTTGAGGTTTCTTTACTAGATTTTCTCCTCATCTTCTCAACCAATAAAGCTCCCACAATAGAGTCATAATCTAAAACATATGTTGAGCTAAAGCTAATAGAGGTGATTAGATTATCCCAAGACTCAGGAAACAAACATAATATTGTAATAGCCTTATCTTCATGTTTGAATTTAACTTCCATACTAGTCAATTGAGCTATGAGGGTATTGAAGGTATTTAAATGGTCAACAACTTTTGTACCTTCCTTCATCTGCAAAATGTACAACTGCCTCTTCAAGTAGATTCTGCTTGTCAAGGACTTCGTCATATATAGACTTTCCAACTTGCTCCATAAGCCTGATGTTCTATCCTCTCCTATGATATTAAACAGAACCTCATCTGCCAGAAATAAAGAGATGGTGCTAAGAGCTTTCGCATCCAGATCCTCGCATTCCCATTCCGTCATGGCAGTTGGTTTCTTTGACTTTCTTGCCAATTCTTTTTTCAACCCTCGTTGCACCAGTAAATCCTGCATCTTAAGCTTTTGAAGCTCAAAGTTGTTTTTACTGCTGAACTTTTGAGCTTCAAACTTTGAACTTTGCCTCTTATCCATTTGAACAAAAAAACTCCTAATATCCACTGCTTATAAAACCCAAGGCCCAAATCACTGCTTATAAAAAATCATTATAAATGTGGAGGAATTATAAATAAGGTTAAATGTGGATCGTTAATAAAATAAGGTTAAATGATAACTATAAAAGGTTTAATCCAAAAAAAAATCCCTTTTAATAATATAAAAAGTTTTAATAAAAACCTTTAATAAAGAAAAAGATTTACTTTTTAAAACATCCACCTTTTAAATTCTTCCACCCTTTTATTAAAAAACCATCCTCACTCTTATATGATTATTTTAAAAAAGGAGTATTTCATTCTTAATTAAAAGTCAACTCTCATACCTCTTCACACCTTTTCCTATATTTTTAAAAAACCACCTCCATGTGACTTGTGCAAAATAGTTCATACCTTAAGTTTTTCATAAATACTTCATACCTTAAGAAATTCTTTATCCGCTGAATTTTAGGGATCCGTCATGACTTTTGGATTTAAGGGAGCCTCCATAAATCACACAGCACTGGAGTGCGGGGAGTCCACACCTCCCGAAAGACTCGAGTGCGGAAATCGTGAAAGATATGTGCAATCTTCCTCAAACTCAATTGTGGAAATCTCACATTTTTTTCACAAGCTTAAGTCTGAGTAATAAGTATTTGCACCCTTCGAGAGGAGGGACCTGCGGGGATGTATAAATTGATGGACCCTCACACAGATTTTACTTCTGTCTTCTTCGAGAATTTGAAACTCCTCTTGTTAGGTGATTTATATGTACTAAAAAATACACTAAACTACCCTCAATTAAATTGTCAACCCGGGGTAAGTAAACTTATATTTGTAGCAAACTATATGCCAAAGGTAATAGGTTGGTAGGAGTATAATCTAACTAATGAAAGAAGCTATCTAATGCTAATATACTCAAGCAAAACTATCTAATGAGAAAACCCTACTAAGAAACTTGAAGCTAGGTAACCTAAGTACTTTTGGGCCAAGGATTGATGGATAGATCCTAATAAAGAAAATGAAAACTCTATGTAAAGAAAACTAGTTTAACAATAAGCAAAAGCAAACTGCTAAGCATAATAAGCAAATGACAAAAGCTAACTTCTTTTACTTGCCAACCTACATTCAATGAGAAACTACCCTATGAAAGCAAATAAATAAGCAAGTAAGAAAAAACACCTATCTAACCTATTAAAGAAAATAAACAAGTAAGCAAAGACACCTAACTAACCTACTAAAGAAAAAGACAAGTAATCAAAGGAAACTAACTAACCTACGAAAGCAAAAGACAAGTAAGCAAAGGCAACTAACTACTGAAAGCAAAACTTCTCATTGAACAACTATCTAGCCTAAGAGGCAAGTGAACTAAATGCCTAATGAAAAACTATTTCTCTTGCATGAAAGGAAATCTAAATGCTCAATGCAATGCAAGAAAGGAAATCTAGTCTATTGAAAGAAATAAAGACTAAAAACTAATTCTTGAGCAAACTGTTATCTAATCTATCAAAGCAAATTCTATCTATCCTACACCAGCAAATAAGACTATTTCCTAAGCTATGAAAGCAAGAAACTATATATATGAAACACTCAAATATAATGCTGGTGGTTGTGTGAATTCCTTTGGTGGTGACGAATGATATCTCGATGACACTTGACAACAAAGGACAATTCCAATGGTATAAGCTCAACATTAATCTCAATGGAAAAATAAAAGGTATGGATTAAACAATCCAATGAAAACTTAGCCATGATAAAAGTAATGTTAAATACCCTGCATATTCATGTATAAACCATCAACAACATAACAAGATCATTATTATTTAACTAAGAAATTTAATTGCATTTTATTCTATGAAAGAAAATTGCGTGAAAGGAAACTATGCTATGTCTATTCTAACAATTCAAACTATGATAAGAAAATGACTAAAAACATAAATTAAAAACATGATATTAAAAAGTAAATTGACAATTACATTAACCAATACTAAGTAAATGAAATCCACGTAAACTAAGATAAGCAAGCTATGATTCAAAAACTGGAAGCAAATCTATCCATCCATCAATCCTTGTTAAAACAATTAAAAAGATTAAGCTACAATCCTTGTAAATTTTTTTCTTTATAAAAGTAAATCATCATCTAATCCTGCAAAACAATTAAAACAATTAAGCTACAACAAACCAGTTAGCACAATAAAAATATACATGTACAGAAAATAAAAAGAGAGCAATTTAAATTAGGAAATGCAAAATAAACATGAAGACAGTTACTAGACTGTTGGTGGGCCCCCCAACAAGTCGTGGTCACTCTCTAAAAGAACACCATGAACTCAGCAGGCTGAATTCACCATGAAAGCTTGAAAATGCAGTTCTGGCACAATTCTGGAAATGTAAAACTAAAAATAGAGCAAAATCATTTTTCTGGCAATTCTAATTCTTATTCTACTTGGTTCTTCTACTTAACAATCATTTGACCACCTCAGTGGTATTTATAACATTTACAAACCAAGTGTTCGACCACAAAAGGGTCGAACCACTTCTATTTTCGGAAAAATACAATAAATGATGCCATAACTGACAAAACGGAGCAAGTCAATAATCACCTTCTTTGGACAACTGAAATCGAGTTTTCTTGAGCTTAGTAGTTGTAGGGGGTGATCATGAAGAAAACTCATGTGCCAGATTTGTCCATCACTAGCCACAAATGCAATAACTGCCAACTCGCCTTGTGTTTTTGTGCAATACTGGGTGCTGGAATGAGTGTCGGATCGAGTACCGGAATAAGTGCTGGAACGAGTGTTGGATCAAGTGTCGAAACTGGAAACATGGTGAGTTTTGCCATGTAATAGAAAAAAAACATGAATTAACTCTTGGAAATCATAGATCATGATGAATTAAACTTGATTTAGTAGTAAACATGAATTAGATGTACCTTATGCCGATTATACCATTTTATCATAAAATTCTTCAAAAAGATCCTTTAAAAGATGAAAAATGCATATGTACATATGGAAAAAAGTGTATAATAACATCATGAAAATGATCATATCTTGGGCCCAACATTACCCCCACACCTACGATTTTGCAGGTCCCACTGCAAACAAAAAAAGAAGTTACCCCTCGTGACTAGGCTTGATGAGGAGGATCAGTTTTGGAAGCCTCTCCTTCTTGCTGTGTAGGCTTAGCCTTGTGCCTCTTGTGTTTCTTTAATTGTGCTCTGAGGCTGTGGTTAGATTGGTTCATCCCATCGACCAATCGTTGAAGGGAGTTAACTTTTGCCTGAAGGACTTCATTTTCATGTTGAAGGTGTGCATCTATTGTCTTCCTCTCTTCCAACTATTGAAGAAGCTAATGGTTTTCTTTTTGTAGCTTCTCTATGGTTGAAATAGAATAAGTGATCTATGCAAAAGGCTTAGATCCTTTGAGTAATGTGGACAATTTATCAGTTTTAGGATCTAGAGTGGGCATAGGTGAAGTAGGAGTGATGGGAGATCAGAAAGGTGAGGTAGGTTCTAATTTTGTTTTCCTTAGTGGCTCTAATCCTTACGCAGAGACTTCCCTAATTTTCTTATGAGGGCTCTCAAGGTCGGAGGACACTTGGATGGGATCCGAAGCAGGTGGAGGTTTTTCATAAGGTTTGATTCTTGTGTTCCAGGTACTCTTTCGAAAGGGTCCTTTACCAAATTGATTGGCTCCCCTCTTGTTTGTGGGAATGATGGGAAATTCTTGTTGCATTACTTCTTGGAGTTTCTTAGGTGTAGGACCAAGATAAAGTGAAGGCATTAGGGGCTCAACAATAGGCTTCTTTTGGTATTTGTTCTTGGTCTTTTTCCCCGAAGAAGAAGTAGGAATATCAACAAGATTTTAGTATTGTTCCGACAAAGAGAGGGTTTGTCCAAGGGAGTTTGGAGTTCTTGGAGAGTGAGGCTTGGATGGAGAGATAGTTTTTAGGCTAAGTGTTAAGAACCAAATATCAATATAGCATAGAAAATCCTCAGAAAAAGTACTCAACGCCTTGAAAAAGAGATAATTTCAGATAATAAGCCTCTTCGAGGGGGAAAACTCCTTTTACCCCACTTAAATGTTCAAGTACAAGATGATTCAAAATGAAAATGTGTTAAGGTCATAACCCGCACATAGGTAGATCAATGTATTCGGATGTAATAAAGGTCAATATTAATAAGGCCTTTCAATAAAATAGAATAAGGCGGATGTAAGAAGACCTAATAGAAGCTTCCACTTCTAGAAGGATCTTCCTCTAGATTCTTTTCTTAATAGACATATTTAGTATAAATAAGGGTCGAGGGTATGAAAAACCTAGCTTGGAGATTATTGTAACAGAGCGCTTCTCGACTAGAGGTTGCCCCCTCAAAGAGGCATGTGAACATTGCTATCTGAATCAAAGTGTTAGTTCTATTGCTATTTTGTATATCATTTCTGTGTATTGTGAAGATTATGTTGGATATTTTACTGTTATTCTGCCATTTCTAGCATTTCATTTTTGTTCTGCATATTTTATATATCTGGTATCTTGCAAGTGGTAGCAGAGCACTTTCCTTGGCAGAAATTGTGGGTATTTTTTTTTCAGGGTAGAGATGTATTCCTACGTCTTTAAGCCACAGAGATCCGTCGTTACGCGCATAAACCTGCGGTTGAGGGATTCATACACGTAGGAAATACAAGTGGTTCTTAAGCGCACATATGTTGGCCACCCTTGTAACCCCTGTTGGTACCCCTTCGAGTGGTAGCGCATCAGACAACACCTATGTACGGATCGGCCTAGATTTCCTGAAGCCCTCTTTAGATAAACCTAT
>ML792220.1:116225-149252 GCA_009831015.1 Picea engelmannii | reverse complement strand
AAAATGAAAATGTCTCCTTGGTATATATAGGAGACTAGGAGGTATAATTACAACTAATGGCCTAAAGACGACATAAATAAAATAACATTACTAATATAATATGCCCCAATTAATGGGTAATGAGCCAATATTAGGGCTTAACACTAAGTGGCTTTTTTCTGGTCTTAACTGTCAAGTGAGGGTTTGCAAATTGATAGATAAAGGCATCCCGATTTTTCCCCTGTTTCTCTAGTTCGACAAGAACGAGGAGTTTGATCAAGCCATGATGGAAGAGACTGTTGTGGGGATTAGTCAAATTTTTCCTCAATTGAGAGGACATCTTCTCCAAGCTTTTGAGAAAATAAAAAGGAAAGTTCAAGGGTTTGTTGAACAGAAAGTGAGCCAACAATCTAAAATGACAAGCTTTGAAGGTGGAGTATCTACTTTCACATGCATTTAACCTTGTGATGATGATGAGGGGGTTAACCAATTATGGAGTTATCCGCTCCTTATCATACCCTTTTTCTCTTGAAATGCTCTCGAATTCGGGATTAAGCACCCTGTTGTAACTTGAGCGCGGCAATTGATAATTCTTGAACCATCTATCTCCCATTCTTGGGAGCTTTGTTGCAGCAGAAATGGAATCTTCTGTGACTTCAAAGATAAGAGAACCTACATGTGTTGTCTTACCATCAAAACCAACTACAAATTGCATGGAGAGGCCATCATCATGGCCCTGCAAGCTAGACAGAAATGGCCCCCAGCTAGCACGCAAAAACACTTCTCTGCGCTATGCAAATTCTGGAATGGAAAACAAGTCTGCATAGGAGGAGGGTTCGTACCTCCTGGGCATTATGAAAGAGGTTAAATTCACCAAGCAAGGGAAAAATCGAGGCAAGCAATGACACAGATTTAGCACAGGCCGAATGCATTTTTGGATAGAGGATGAAATGGCAGAGGTTCAGCGCTATTTCTTAATGCAAAGGAGAGAAATTGGCAAGGGTAAATGAGATAATAGAGTTCCCAACCTGATTTTGGATGCTCTTATGGTGGAGTACGTTGCCCACATGTGCACACGAGATGCCATGTTTGGGAAATATGAATTCGATGGCAAGCTTGGGAGAAATGTATTGGTGCATATTTAGATCAATCTCCAAGTCTTTTGACTTGGACATTTGATCATAACCATATGAAGCATATTTTAATCAATGCCTATAACGAATTTAATTGAATGTAATTGAATTCTAGTTCCCTGGAATCTAGGAAAGTTACTGGTATGCAATGGCACTTCGTTCGGCACCTCATACGACACTTCATCTGGTACCTCATCCGGTACCTAATATGGTACTTCATCCAGTATTCCTGTGTTAAGTGTATTTTCACCTCTTATAATGGATGGCCTGCAATTGGAAGTGTTTTTGACAACCACAATAGTTAATGAGCAGAGGCAAAATGCTCCATGCTCACTCATTATTCTGGCATATGACATATAATGTCAAAAACCTACAATGGATGGGTTATAGAAAGCATAAAATGTATTATCAAACCTACAACATGCATCTTGTATTGAACGATAAACCGATAAAGAGTGGTCTATTAAGTATGTGTTCAGTAATTTATAGCACACAAGAGTTTAAGAATTTAAAAAATAACATGACTATCACTGTAATAACCTGTATCATGGTAATAATACAAAAATTCTTGCAAAGACTCATTTCTCTAGGAAATGATCATTTGTCAGCTCATGAACCCCTCCCCCACACCTAAGTATTGTGACACCTCACAATCAAAAGTATAGGAAACTAGTCAATATCCATTTAGAGTATGTGAAGTGTAAATATAAAATTTCACATCTTGGTTTGACGAGGCAGTTAGAAGATGGTCCCACCTATAGGATAAGAGATCCTATATATAGATAAGAAGAGATAGGCAAGAGAGTTTCAAGATAGTCTTAGAGTCATTTCCCAATGGCAAGTTGATGAGATTCATTAACCTTATCTGAACCACACATACTCCATGTCATATTTGTTTGCAAGTAATGCCATACATCAGGACAAGTTTAAATTTAGTATTTATTTTTGTCAAATTATCATCCTCGCTAGGTATAATGCCCCGCTTCTAGCAAGCTTGTTCAGTACTCCAGTGGGTTTACCTAGTCATACCACAGGCTGGTACCCACTGCCAGCAGACCTATTCAGTATCCCAGCGGGTTAGCCTCTTAAACCATCAGAGACTGGCCCTCCATCCTTTAAGATTTTAGTATAAGATTGCTTATGCAAGAAGATGGGGGAACAACTTTGAAACAAATTTTTCTTTCTTTTTTCACTTGGGATGGTATTTATGTTAGAGGATGACTTTCCATTATATTTTTTTAGTGGTTTTCCTAATGTAAGGGGTACTTAAGCGGATGTGGCCTATCATTGATATGATATAATCAAGCTATTTAGTGTGTAGTGGATGGTACCATTGAGAAAGAACACAAAGTTATCTCTAGGCTCAACTTACTTTCTTCTTTTGTAATGATTATGATGTTTCCATGACTAACTGCTAATTAGACCTCCTTGTTACTCTTTGATAAAGACATTTGACTTACCTACTCGGGTTTCTTGGAAAAACTGTACGAAAGACCTCTAGGCTTGATAGTTACGGTATCACTTCCTTATACAGTGGTGAAGAGTTTCAAGATCAACTTCTTTAGAATGCCTTAAAAAAATGATAATATTTGCAAAAGTATGGCTAACTACAATAAGTCAATATTCATTTGATGCTTTAGCAGACACAAAATTCAAGTATAACAATGTTTTGAAGAAATATCCTTGAAACTGTGTACTCCTGGTGAAATAAATACTTACAAAAATATCTATAATTTCCTTATTAACAAAATGCAAGAACTATTTACATATATACAGTAGGAATCTCAGAAAAGTTTTCAAGAACAAGGGGGGACTTCCCCATCTACTAAGGCCAATGCCTTGTCAGCTGTCATGACCTGTAGAAAATCTTCTCTGGAAATGGGCTTATGATAAAATTTAAGTCAGTGTCCATTTACCACAAAGGAGACTTGTCCATCATCAATTGTTTTAATTTTTACAGCTCCATTGTCATATACAATGTCTACCTCATAAGGGCCCAACCAACAGGTGGTAAGTTTGCCTTTAAATGTTTTGAATCGAGAATCAAACAACAGAGCCCAATCACTAGGATGGAAGTGCTTCTTCTTAATAAACTTGTCATGCCACTTGATCCTCTGGTTCTGGACTAATATCGTCCATTGGATGGCATCTTGCCTAATTTCATCCAACTCATTTAGTTGTAGGGCTCATTGCTTTTGATCCTCATCCAAGTTCAATCCTAACTCTGCGGAAATACGGAAGGTCCTTACTTGGAATTCTATAGGTAGAAGTACTTGTTTCACGTACACTAGTTCATAAAGGGTATGCCCAGTGGTATTCCTCCAAGTAGTTCGATATGCCCACAAAGCCTCTGGGAGCCTATCAGCCCAATCCCGGTGATGTAACTGAACAATATTGGTCAAGATGGCTTCTAGAACTTTGTTTTTGGATTCTACTTGACCATTGTCTTGCAGGTGCTATGGAGAAGATTTACGATGTTTAATCCCATATTTCTCTGTTATCTCTTTCATCATCTTGGAAGTAAATTGAGTGCCTTGGTCGGTAAAAATTTCATGAGGGACACTGAAGTGGGTAAATATGTATTCATAGATGAATTCGACAACAAACTTCTTTGTAGCCCTAAATAGGGATTTTTCCTCTACCCATTTGGTGACATAGTCCGTACAAACCAAAATATAGTTCTTCCTACGGGACATGGGTGAAATTGGTCCTACAAAGTTGAGGGCCCATTTTTCAAAGGGTTCTATCATAACTTGGGCCTGTAAAGGAATTTCGTCAGATGACATAGGTCTTCCTATCCTTTGGCAACTATCACAACTTCTCACATACTTGGCAGCATCTTTGAAAATGCTAGGCCAATAGTAACCTGAATGTAATACCTTATATGTTATGCATTTGTCAGAGAAATGGCTACCACATGGTCCATCATGACAAATTTGTAGTATATCGGGTACCTCATCCTCTCGGATATGTCTACGAATAATCAAATCAGGACCTGTGTGAAAAAAATCATGACCAACCCAAGAGTAATTAGCACTTTGTGTAATAATTTTCTGCTTTTCATGAGGTGACAAATGAGACAGTAACTTCCTAGTGGCCGGATAGTTTTCCATATCTGCAAACCATGGGGTATTGACAGAAAGGGAAAATATGTGCCCATCTAGGAAACTATCATCTATAGGGATATCATCATCCTCATTTTGTATTTGGGAAAGAAAGTCAACTACTACATTATCCTTTCCAGGTCAGTCAAGCACAATGATATTAAATTCTTGCAATAACAAAATCCACCTAGTCACTCGACCATTCATTATAGGTTTATTCATAAGGAATCTAATGGATGAATGGTTGGTGTGTACAAATAATTCATAACCTATAATGTAATGACGAAACTTGTTAATAGAATGAAAAACTACCAAGAACTCTTTCTCAGTGACTGTGTAGTTCAACTCGACAGGGGACAAGTTCTTTCTTACAAAATAAATGACATAGGATTGTTGGTCTTCTTTCTTCCCTAATACCCCTCCTATTGTGGTGTCGGAGGCATCAGTGGATATATGAAATGGGCGAGTCCAATTAGGCCCTCTAAGAACTAGTTCCACAGACAGCTTAGCTTTCAGGGTTTCGAAGGCAGTTTGACACTGCTCAGTCCAAACAAAATCAACATCTTTTATCAATAATCCAAACATAGGTGCAACAAGCTTTGTAAAATTTTCAATAAATCGTCGGTAATATCCAGCATGTCCGAGAAATATTCTCACCTCTTTCTGAGTCTTGGGGGGTGGAAGTCTAATAATGACCTCAATCTTTGAAGGATAGACTTTTATTCCTTTAGATGAAACGTGATGTCCTAGAACCACTCCTTTAGTTAACAACATTTTTCATTTTTCATGACTTAGAGATAGGTTCATTTCTTGGCATCTGATGAGGACTTTTTCTAAGTTGTCTAAGGCTTCCTAGTAATTGTTTCCATAAACTGTGAAGTCATCCATGTATACCTCCACACAATCATGAATAAGATCGGTAAATATCCCTAATATTGCTCATTGAAATGTGGCAGGAGCATTACACAATCCAAATGGTAAGACCCTATAAGCATAGGTGCCCCACGGACAAGTAAAGGTAGTCTTGTCCTGGTCGTCGGGTGCTATAAGAATCTGGTTGTACCTGTTGTACCCATCTATAAAGGATAAATACTTCTTTCCGGACAAGGTATCTAGAACTTGGTCAATGAAAGGAAGAGGAAAGTACTCTTTCAGAGTGGCCTTATTGAGTTCCCAGAAATCAACACAGATTTTCCATTTCCTGGTCACTTTCTTTGGAACCACTACAAGTGGGGATACCCACTTATTGTCGGATATGGGATAGATAAATCTGACATTTAACAACTTTTGAATCTCCTCCTTGACTATGTCTTTGAGTTTTGGGTTCATCCTTCTCTAGGGTTGCCTAACAGGTTTTACCTCCCCCTGGGTATATATATGGTGGATGCATGTGTCAGAGTGTATACCCTTCATGTTAGTGTATTCCCAGGAAAATGCATCTGTTTGTTTTTTAAGGATATCTACTATCTGTTTCTGTTGGTTTGCATCTAGTCCAGAGTTTATATGTAAAAATTTCCCTAGACTAATCCTGTAGGGCATATTATAAGACATGGTAGACTCATTTGTTTCGAAAATAAAATATGTCGAAGAAAAAATGAATGGGTCTAATTGTTCTTGAAATTATTCCCCTAACATGTACTCAAATTGGGGAAAAGACAGTGGAAAATCCACACATGTAATAGCAAAAATGAAATGGTTTAGTACATTTTCTATTGTGTGCTCCTGAAGTTCCCTTGCATGGTCACTAGGCAATACGGGTTCTTCCAAATCTTCATTCTCGTATGGACATTCAAGCCACCATAGATTCTCCATAATAGGTTGAGATGGAGGGTAAATGGTGAGCTTCTAGATAGAGAGACCATTCGATATGGTCATTTCTCCTTCTCTACAACTAATAAATACATTGGCTGTGGCTAGCCAAGGTCTTCCCAAAATAACAGGATGGCCTTTGGCAGGATCCTTTGAATGAATGACACGAAAATCTACGGGGTACTCCCATGAGGCTAAAGTAACCATGACATCATCTAAAATCCCTTCAGGTATAACCCTAGTCTTATCTGCTAATTCCAAAATGGTTGGGGTAGGCCGAAGAAGAGGTTGTAATTGTAATTGTTCCAAGGTAGTAGCAGTCATAACATTGATGGATTCCCCTAGGTCTATGAGAGTGTTTCCGATGGAGACCTCATTAATAGTTATGGTCACTACAAGGTTTCCTGGATTCCCATACTTTGCTAGCTTTGGATGCTCTGATACGTACTCAGAGAGTCCTCCTACCAAGTGTACTGTAGGAGGGTCCTTTTGCTTCATACCTGGCTTCTTGATACACAATTCTTTGACTACCTTACTATAGATTGGAATCTCTTTAATGGCTTGAAGCAAGGGAATTTTGACACAAATATTTTTCAATTAATTCAAAATGTCAAATTCTGATTGAGTGGTAGGTTTCTTGATTACCAATCGGTTTGGATAAGGAGGGACCTTCATAATTTGTGAACGCTCATTTTGGGGAAGCATGGGTTCTTGATTCTTCGGGATAATAACATCTTCCCACCTAGTGTCATCCGTGGGTTGTTTGGTGGTTTCTTCTTCTTCTTCTTCTTCCTGGATGACTACTGAAGGTCTCTTCCTATATATAACTTTTCCCGATCTTAGTTGAATTTCTTGTAATGGAACATGAGTAATAACATATTTCGGGAAGGCATCCATCTCAACATTCTTAAGAGGTTGAGGGGGATTATTATTAGGATTCAACACTAGTTATGCTGGTAATAGTATCGATTTCGGGGAGCTTTCATTTTGAAATTGTAGTGGTTGTTTTTGTGGGATAGGAGGTAAAGGTGGTGGAACAAATGCTGGAAAAAGTTGTGGAGTGTTCGATGAGAACTGAGGATAAGGATGGTTGTACATAGGGATAGGTGGAGCTTGAGGGTTTCCTTAGTTGTGTCCTCCCCTCCATCTTTGAATCCAAGGATGTTGGTACTGAGTAGACTAGTTTTTCCAACCTGGTGAGTTCCACGGTTGTTGTTGATAATAGGGTAGAACTTGAGACTATAGATCTAGGTATGTGGGTTGATTCTTAGGCTGTCGTGGCCTCCTAGGTGCATAAGAAGACTCCCCAGGATCTCCACTCCTATAGATGGTTAATAAACTGGGCAAATATGGACATTTTTTACTCACATGGTCTTTCGTAGAGAAGCCACACACTGAAATGTTATCTAATGGGCACTCCCTTGAGGAATGCTTCCTTCTGCATCTTGGGCAATATATGCTCATTGCTGCATTTTCCTCCTCCTATTTCTTTTTGAGTTTAAGGGTATCCAACTGGGAACCTATTGTGCTTAAGATGTTAGTCTTAAAGTTTTCTAAAAGGTTCCCTATCTCTGATCTCGTGATACCACTTGAACTAACTGGTTTTAAGATTCTAATGTAAGGGTCCTGAACATTATTCCTTGTTATGGCTCTACTCCTTGAGTAATTTTTACACATTTCACATATTTCAGCAAACGGTTTATGAGATATGTCACCTGTTTCCATCAAGTTAAGAATCTCTAAATATTCTTCTAAAATTCCCTTAAGTAAAAGATCCCTAACTCCATCCTCTGGGAGGTCATGGTATTTTGACTTCTGGGAGATATAACCAAATCTTTCCATATAATCTTCAAGGGTCTCATCTTATAATTGTTGGAATTTAAAAATGTCATTATGAGACTCTTTGGTCTTGCAGTAGTCTTGGTACTTCTTGAGAAATATGTCTTTCATGGCTTCCCAAGACCTAATACTGGATTCTCCCAACCCCATGAACCATCTTAGTGCATAGTCTTTGAGGGTGGCAAGAAAGAGTTTTAATTTATGGGCATGTTGTATGTAGTTGTAGCTCCTACACAAGATGTCAAATTCAAATAGGAAGGTGTCTGGATCTTCACTATTTTTACCATAAAAGGTAGGCAGTGCTGAGAGAGGAATATTCTTCATGTTGACATTCAGAGTGGTGTCTAAAATCGGAAACCCGAAGGTAGTTTCGGTTTGGTTTTCAGCTTATTATTCCTCTCCATGTATTACATTGTTATGGTCCTCCTGATCATCCATATTGGCTTGATTTCTGAAAAGAGATTACCTAGGTGGTTTTATCTTTGAAGAGAACAAGGTTTCCCTTTGATGAAAAGGTCTTCCTACTGATTGGATGTCAGGGACTCTACTCGAGCCGGTTGAGATTATCGGTGCCAAAGATTCTATGTTAATCTGAGAGATAATCACATTGGTTGAACTACCAAACAAAATATTTGTTAGAAAAACATGATCGTGGAGCAATAAAATAAAACAAATATGGAAATAAAACACAGAAGGTACACAATACAAGAGAGACACAGATTTACGTGGTTCACCCAGTGTGGGATACGTCCACCAGAGAAATTGCCAGGTCCTTTCTTTATTATTATCCAACAAAATGAAGGGATACAACCTACAGCAAAACCCGTTGTAACTTCCTCTTCTTTCTCTCACAGTATCCTCTCTCAGAATACAATACTCACCAACATGCATAGCCACAATACATTTCCCTCATAAAAGAGGGTTGCCTTCTAGGGAAAAAAACCCTCACAGAATCTCTATCGTTAGATCTGTGAACTTATAATGAATGGTCTAGATTTACAATGAAATTACAATATACTTTTACAAGGCAATTTTTGCTTTGAGGGCTTCGCCCCCGAACGCCCGTTGGGGGCTTGCTTGCCCCCAGACCCCCCAGTTGGGGGGATAGCCCCCTCGGACCCCGCAGAGGGGGTACCCCCCCTCTGCACTCCCCCACGTGGAAGAGTGTACATACTTCTGGGGTGTAAATACTTCATGGGGTATAAACACGGCTAAAAGTAAAAGACCTCTAAATCAGGAAGATAACCAGGCTCCACAACCAACAATATTCACCTATTCAGGGTCTATGATATCTTCAAAATTAGGATTCCCTGGTGGTGGTGTAAAAGCAAAGGTTGTATTGTTTGGTTCTGCGGAAGGCTTGAGTGGTCTTGCCTCCTATCCTAATATGATTGATGCTTCAGTTTCTTGTTCTATATTGTTCCCCGTGTTAGTCCCTTCAGAGACTATTTTAGCTTTTTGAGTCGAGCTAGCTTCTGTTTTTCGGTATCGGTCTGTGGATTTTATAAGAGGAACATTCCTTCCCTCAAAGAGATTGGAAATAACCTTGGTTGAAGGGTCTAATTTTGATTTAATGTATCTACCTTGTGGGTCTCTAGGCCTATTCATGAATGAAAGAAAAAAGAAAAAGAAAAAGCTACCATTTGGTTCCTACGTCTATTCATGAAAGCAAACAAAAACAAAAACAAAAAATACTATTGGGTTTGGGGGAACCTATTATAGCAGATGCATAGGTTCTTACCTTTTTTCTTAAAGTTCCCCCGCCACCAAACTAATGCTAAGGTCTAGAAATGGTCTAATTCCTAAGTACTTCTTACCTTAAGACAACTCCCCGACAACGATGCCAAAATGTTAGGCGATTTATATGTACTAAAAAAGACACTAAACTACCCTCAATTAAATTGTCAACCCGGGGTAAGTAAACTTAGAGTTGTATAAAAATATATGCCAAAGGTAAAAGGTTGGTAGGAGTATAATCTAACTAATGAAAGCAACTATCTAAGGCCAATCTACTCAAGAAAAACTATCTAATGAACAAACACTACTAAGTAGCTTGAAGCTAGGTAACCTAAGTAATTTTGGGCCAAGGATTGATGGATTGTTCCTAAGAAAGAAAATGAAAACTCTATGTAAAGCAAACTAGTTTAACAATAAGAAAAAGAAAACTACTAAGCATAATAAACAAATGACAAAAGCAAACTTCTTTAACTTGCCAACCTAAATTCAATGAGAAACTACCCTATGAAAGAAAATAAATAAGAAAGTAAGAAAAATAACCTATCTAACCTATTAAAGAAAATAGACAAGTAAACAAAGACACCTAACTAACCTACTAAAGCAAAAGACAAGTAAGCAAAGGCAACTAACTACTGCAAGCAAAACTTCTCATTGAACAACTATCTAGCCTAAGAGGCAAGTGAACTAAATGCCTAATGCAAAACTATTTCTCTTGCATGAAAGGAAATCTAAATGCTCAATGCAATGCATGAAAGGAAATCTAGTCTATTGAAAGAAAGAAAGACTAACTAATTCTTGAGCAAACTACTATCTAATTTATCAAAGCAAAGTCTATCTATCCTACAACAAAAAATAAGACTATTTCCTAAGCTATGAAAGCAAGAAACTATATCTATGAAACACTCAAATATAATGCTAGTGGTTGTGTGAATTCCTTCAGTGGTGACGGATGATATCTCAATGACACTTGACAACAAAAGACAATTCCAATGGTATAAGCTCAACATTAATCTCAATGGCAAAATGAAAGGTATAGATTAAACAATCCAATGAAAACTTAGCCATGATAAAAGTAATGTTAAATACCCTGCATATTCATGTATAAACCATCAACAACATAATGAGATCATCATTATTTAACTAAGAAATTTAATTTCATTTTAATCTATGAAAGGAAATTGCATGAAAGGAAACTATGCTATGTCTATTCTAACAATTCAAACTATGATAAGAAAATGACTAAAAACATAAATTAAAAACATGATATTAAAAAGTAAATTGACAATTACATTAACCAATACTAAGTAAATGAAATCCACGTAAACTAAGATAAGCAAGCTATCATTCAAAAACTGGAAGTAAATCTATCCATCCATCAATCCTTGTCAAAGGAAACCCAAATTAAAACTATGTTCTGTTCTAATTAAAAATCTGCTCTAAACTTGACTGCAAAATTATAAAAGAAAGCACAATTTAACATCTAACTGCATGCGGGGTTAGTATAGTGAGAGAGAGACTTGCAAGCCTTTTCTAATCTATGAGGTTAATGCATGTTAATATATATCATCATCTAATCCTACAAAACAATTAAAACAATTAAACTACAACAAACTAGTTAGAACAATAAAAATACACATGTACAGAAAATAAAAAGACAACAATTTAAATTAGGAAATGAAAAATAAACATGAAGACGGTTACCAGACTTTTGTTGGGCCCCCCAGAAAGTCGTGGTCACTCTCTAAAATCACACCATGAACTCAACAGGCTGAATTCACCATGAAAGCTTGAAAACACAGTTCTGGCACAATTCTGGCAATGTAAAACTAAAAACAGAGCAAAATCGTTTTTCTGGCAATTCTAATGCTTATTCTACTTGGTTCTTCTACTTAAAAATCATCTAACCACCTCAATGGTATTTATAACATTTACAAACCAAGTGGTCGACCACAGGAGGGTCGAACCACTTCTAATTTTGGCAAAATACAATAAATGATGCCATAAATGACAAAATGGAGCAAGTCAATAATCTCCTTCTTTGGACAACTGAAATCGAGTTGTCTTGAGATTAGTAGCTGGAGGGGGTGATCATGAAGAAATTCCATGTGCCCGATTTGTCCATCACTTGCCGCCAATGCCATAACCGCCAATTTGCCTTGCATTTTTGTGCAATACTAGGTGTTGGAATGAGTGTTGGATCGGGTACTAGAACAAGTGTTGGAATGAGTGTTGGATCGGGTACTAGAACAAGTGTTGGAACGAGTGCCAGATCAAGTGCCGAAACTGGAAACATGGTGCATTTTGCCCTGTAACAGCAGAAAAACATGAATTAACTCTTGTAAATCATATATCATGATGAATTAAACTTGATTTAGTCATTAAACATGAATGACACGTACCGTGTGCTGATTATACCATTTTATCATAAAATTCTTCAAAAAGCTCCTTTAAAAGATTAAAAACTCATATATACATATGGAAAAAAGTGTATAATAACGTCATGAAAATTATCATATCTTAGGCCCAAAACCTTCAACCAACTCTAACCAGCTTTGATACCACTTGTTAGAATTGTCAATGTGGAAAACACAATTCTCAATGATAATTAACAATCACACACATAAGAAATAGACACAGGGATTTCAGGTGGTTCACCCAAATGTTGGGCTACATCCACCAAGCATAGGCATCGGTTGTCTTATTATTCAGATTATGGAGATTACATCAAATTTGAAATTTCTCCCTCAGTCTCTCACACTCAATCATCTCACAGTCATATTTGTCTTTGCGGGCTTACATGAATTTATACATTCACATAAGAAACTGAATATTAAATGCAATCCCTATCCATATTATAACTTGGTCTATTTGGTTGTAACCAACGCAGAATAATAGGATCCAAATCTGTTCTTGGTAATTGGTTGTCACCAAATCCCAACAATCTCCACCTTGACAACAATTAACCTGATACCTTGCTTCTTCCTTTTGTTCATCACCTTTGTTGCAAGCCAAGAGAAGCCAAGCACCACTGCAACTTCTCTAATAAAACTGGTTTCATGATCTTGCCTGTGTGACTTGCACAAGTTTGGATTTCTTGAGGGGTCACTCCACCTCCAACATGTCTTCCACAGCGTTGTTGTGAGACACATGTAGTGATAGATCTCCTCCTATCCAAAATACATGTAAAATATACATTGCAATTACATAATTATCATTGCAATTATGTAAACGTGACCATCTCAGTGTAACCATTATAGGTGACATTTGTGCTTCTCATACGCTGAAGCACCCATTTTACTGCAACACTTGAATATGTCACGTTTCTAACAACATCATTAGCATGTGAAACATCTAGTCTTAGCCATTTCATCGAATACAACACACCTCCTACTGAACTTACTTGAGACATAACCTTTTCTTCTTTATAGACAAGCCCTATGATTGAAGAAAACTTCTAATGGAAAGAAAGAGGGATAAAAACTGGTTTTACAATGTTCATACTAAAATGCAACCACAACTTATCATTACCATCTCTGTGTACTTCCATGACCATAATTTATTTTATTGTTCCTTGATCCCTCATATGAATTGTCATGTTCATTTGAGTCATTTTCTTACTGATTTTATCCATGCTTTGGTTTGCATCGAGCATATCATGAGAAAAGAACATCAATACTGTGAATGTACTATAAACTGTATAGTCATTCCTACCTTTTGATAAATACTGACTCACAATGAAGGATTCAAACCTCTTGTATATCTACCTCAATACCAATAGGCCATGTTGGGGTCCTATAATTATAGGTAACTCGATTCTTCGACTGTTGATTTGGCGTTGCCCCCGTGATGAAGACTTCTAGCTCGGTTGACCCCTTTTTTCCCCTCCATCCATTTCGCTCGATCCTCCATCACCTTGCTTCACCCTTCATCCTCCACTGCGCCCTCACTCCCTTGTCTTTTCAACCCATTGAGTACGCCCCGCCCGCCACTCATCCGAATAAACAAACTTAGGTTAAAAGAAAAATCAATTGGTTTAGTATAGTCAAACTAGGTTAGTCTTATTAATGATTCATTATTAAGTTAGTTGTTAATAATTAGGTTAGTGCTTTATAAAACACACATTAAAAACAATTAAAAGAAAAACAATTAAAATATAATACAAATTATCCTAAGTAATAAAACAAATATTAAAACAAACACAAAAATAAACAAAATCAAACATTATTAAACAAAATACAAAACATTAAAATAAACCAAACTTAAAAAAATTAAAACAAATTAAAAAACAAATTAAATAAAAAACATATATAAAACAATAAATCAAAACGTAATAAAACAAACAAAAATTTAAGTAAATCCTAAGTTTCTATCCACCCCACCCATAACTTCACTTCACAAACACATCACAAATAAAAACAAATCAACGGATATAAATAATTTTGGACCCCCCCTTGCCATCTGAAACTTAATGCTTGGGGGGGGCGGGGGGGGTCCGGAATAAAGTAGTTTATAAAACCACACCCCCAGACACGTTGCAGATCCACAATCCATCGGAACCCCCTCCCCCCCCGTTAAAACCACTTACCACCTCAAGGGGGGTCCGGAATACCACCCTTCCCTGAAAAAACTGCTTTCGCAACATTTTCAACCAGTTTTCTTCCAAAGCACATTTTGGGAAAAAAAAAATGAATTTGGAAAACATGAGAGAGGTTTTTCTCCATAACATGATGAAGAACAAAAACCTCTCTCAGTTTTTTCACAGGTTCCATGAGCAGGGAGAATCGAGGCTATCTTCAAGGCCCATGTTTTCAATTTTCCAGTTTCCTGTTGCAGTCCTGATTTTGCAGGAGTTGTTTCGGTGAGTTGGAGGCGAATTTGGAGAAACTGAAGGAGAATTTTGTCCAAAAAATTCCCATATACAATAAATTCATTCAATTTTTTCCCAGGTGTTATAATTAAATAGAAACAAATGTCTGAGTAGACCCCTTTTTCGTAGAAATTCGACAAGTTTTTCATGGCGGACAGTTCAATATTTTTAGGGGATTTTTCTATTTTTGGCCAAGATTACCCATCTGTCAAAGAAGGAATTCAAAAGTGGCATTGTTTATAGGGTTTTGGCCCCTTAAGATAGGATCCAATCCTGTTTTTGTGGAAACTGTTTGATATTGTACTATTTTTAGTATTTCAGTTCCTGTTTAATAGGATCTTTGTTTTTTATGTAAAGGCTATAAAGCCTATGCTTTCAAGGTGAATGAGGTTAGACTGTCAGGGAGACGACATGTAGATATTCCTTTCCACTGTAAAATGTTTTCAAACCTGTAAATGACCTTTATGAATGAATGCAGAGGCACTATCTTTCCAGATTCCTGTGTCATTTTTTGTGGTGAAGTTTTCTCTGGTGTAAATTGTTATTCCTTTGTTTTTCATATTGTTTTTCTATTCTCATTGCTTATAAGAAGAGTATGCTCAATATTTTTTATGGACACCTTGATCTGTCTTAAAGACAATGTTTATGTTTTCTTCTGAAGATTGAATGTAGAATTTAGATAAGTTATGCTCTGCATTTGGAATGACCCCTGATATTTTCCTCTCTCAACCTTACAAATTATAAGAATCCACTGATATGACTGTCTTTCCTAGCTACATATGTCACTGTTATTTATTCATTTAATTGTCTTTTATCTTTGACTCCATTTTTCCCAATGACCCTTTGTTGTCTCAACTAGAAACTTTAAAACAAATCTTGTTTTGCATAGCTAGACTAATATCCGTTTTCAAACAAATCTATACCAAACAGAGAGATCCCTCTCTGAGTCTTGGAGGGCTAGATCCGAGACTCTAAGTTGTTTTTATGTTGCCTCTGTGACTGCCTCCATAGCCTTGGGCAAATTATAGAGTGATAACATGTCATACAATGAATTCTCTAGCATGCAAACAAATTTATTTTTGTGATCTTTTATCAACCCTTTTGCTTGTTCCATACATACTATATCTATGTCAATGATTACCTTGTGAGAAGTAGGATTCCACACACAACATCCCTTTATACCATCATCATAACTTGCAGAGATATAAAACAAGCAGGAATTCAGAAACAAAGATTTTAAGTCTAGAAATGATTTACCACTTACCAATACCTGCAATTCTTTCTTGCTCTTATGACCTTCATGCTTATGCCATAAACAAGAAGATACATCTGTCACTTCATATGCTACTTCAATACTTCCTTCCAGCTTATAAAGGTTATCAACCTGTGTTTCCTTCATCACTACTAAATAACCTTTCGACACTGTGAGAGCTCCACCTTGACCTGTATACTTATATCCACAAGAATCCAACACTCCCAATGAAATCAAACTTTATTTAAGCTCAGTTACATATCTAACATCCATTAATTCCCTAACAATGCCATTGAACATCCTAATTCTAATACTGCAAACCCCAACAATTTTACATGGAATACCATTTCCCATAAACACTACACCCTCATCAACAGATTGGTAAGAAAAGAACCAATGTATATGTGAGCACATGTGGTGGGAGGCACCTGAATCTAACTTCCATTCTTATTGATATTGTAAATTACTAGAAATGTATAAAATGTGATCAATTATACCTGAATTTGTTAGAAAAATATTTGCATCCTTCATAGAGATTTCCTCGGATTCCTTTCTCTTCCAACAATTTTTCTTGAGATGTTATGTTTTTCCATAGTACTGACATTTTTCTTTACCCTTTCTGTGTCTTGGATTAGATCGGAAATAACTTGTCTCATTTTTATTTGTGGTTCAACCTCTAATCATCATCACCTCTAGAGTTGAGGTTTCTTTACTAGATTTTCTCCTCATCTCCTCAGCCAACAAAGCTCCCACAACATAGTCATAATCTAAAACATCTACTGAGCTAAAGTTAATAGAGGTGACTAGATTATTCTAAGACTCGAGCAACAAAAACAATAGTGTAATAGCCTTATACTCATCTTCAAATTTAACTTCCATACTAGTGAATTGAACTATGAGGGTATTGAAGGTATTTAAATGGTCAACAACTTTTGTACCTTCCTTCATCTACAAACTGTACAACTGTCTCTTCAAGTAGATTCTGCTTGTCCAGGACTTCGTCATATATAGAATTTCCAACTTTCTCCATAAGTATGATGTTGTATCCTCTCCTATGATATTAAACAGAACCTCATCTTCCAGACATAAACGAATGGTGCTAAGATCTTTCACATCCATATCCTCCCATTCCCATTCTGTCATGGTTGTTGGTTTCTTTGACTTTCTTGCCAATTCTTTTGTCAACCCTTGTTGCACCAGTAAATCCCGCATCTTAAGCTTACATAGCTCAAAGTTGTTTTTACCATTGAACTTTTCAACTTTTACCTTCGAACTCTGCATCTTAGCCATTTGCACAAAAAATCTCCTAATATCCACTACTTATAAAACCCAAGGCTCAAATCAATGCTTATAAGAAATCCTTTTAAATGTGTTTGGAATTATAAATAAGGTTAAATATGGATCTTTAATAAAATAAGGTTAAATGATAACCACAAAAGGTTTAATAAAAAAAAAAACCCTTTTATTAATATAAAAAAGTTTTAATAAAAAAGTTTTATAAAGAAAAAGTTTTACTTTTTAAAACATCCACCTTTTAAATTTTTCCACCCTTTTATTAAAAAACCATCCTCACTCTTATATGATTCTTTTAAGAAAGGAGTATTTTGTTCTTAATTAAAAGTCCACTCTCATACCTCTTCACCCCTTTTCATATACTTTTAAAAAACCGCTTCTACGTGACTTGTGCAAAATAGTTCATACCTTAAGTTTTTCATAAATTATCCATACCTTAAGAAATTATTTATCCACTGAATTTTAGGGAGTCTTCATGATTTTTGGATTTAAGGGAGCTTCTGCACCTCACGTAACACTGGAGTACAGGGAGTCTGCACCTCTCGACACACTTAAGTGTGGAAATTGTGAAATATCTATGCATTGTTCCTCATACTCAACTGTGGAAATTTCACAAATTTTTCACTAGTATAAGGTTGAGTAATAAGTCTCCACACCCTTCAAGAGGAGGGACCGGCAAGGACGTATAAATTGACACACCCTCACAAATATTTCACTTCTGTCTTCTCTGAGAATATGACGCTCCCTCAACCAGCTCTAACCAGCTCTGATACCACTTGTTAGAATTGTCAATGTAGAAAACACAATTCTCAATGGTAATTAACGATCACACACATAAGAAATAGACACAGGGATTTCACGTGGTTCACCGAAACGTTGGGATACATCCACCAAGCATAGGCATAGGTTGTCTTATTATTTAGATTATGGATATTACATCGGATTTGCAAGTTCTCTCTCAGTCTCTCACACTCAGTCATCTCACAGTTGTATTTGCCTCTGCGGGCTTACATGAATTTATACATTCACACAAGAAACTGAATATTAAATGAAATCCCTATCCATATTCTAAATTGGTCTATTTGATTGTAACCAACGCAAAAGAATAGAATCCAAATCTATTCTTGGTAATTGGATGTCACCAAATCCCAACAATCTCCATCTTGAAAACAATTAACCTGATACCTTGCTTCTTACTTTTGTTCATCACCTTTGTTGTAAGCCAAGAGAAGCCAAGCACCACTACAACTTCTCTAATAAAAAAAAAATCATGACCTCACCTCTGTGACTTGCACGTGTTTTGATTTCCTGAGGGGTCACTCCACCTCCAACATGTCTTCCACAACTGTGTTGTGAGACACATTTAGTGATAGATATCCTCCTATACAAAATACCTCTAAAATATATATTACAAATATCATAGACCATCTAAGTGTAACCATTTTAGGTGACATTTGTGCTTCTCATACGCTGAAGCACCCATTTCAATGCAACACCTTAGTCTATCACGTTTCTGACAACATCACTAGCATGTGAAACATTTGGTCTTAACCATTTCATCGCATACAAAAGACCTCCTACTGCACTTACATGAGACATAACCTTTTCTTATTTATAGAGAGGCCCTATGCTTGAAGAAAACATATAATGAAAAGCAAGAGGGATAAAAACTGGTTTTACAATTTTCATATTGAACTCCAACCACAGCTTACCATTACCATCTCTTTGTACTTCCATGTCCATAATTTGTTTTGCTTCTCCTTGATCCCTCATCTGAATTGTCATGTCCACCTGAGTCATTTTCTTACTGATTTTATCCATGCTTTGGCTTGCATCGAGCATATCATCAGCAAATAACATCAAGACTATGAATGTACTATAAAATGTATAGTCATTCCTACCCTTTGATAAATCCTGACTCACTATGAAGGATTCAAACCTCTTTTATATTTTCCTGGGTACCAATATGTCATACAATGAATTATCTAGCATGCAAACAAATTTTTTGTTGAGATCTTGAATCAACCCTTTTGGTTGTTCCATATATACTATATCTCTGTCAATGATGACCTTGTGAGAAGTAGGATCCCACACACAAAATCTCTTTATACCATCATCATAAGTTCCAGAGATATAAAACAATCAGGAATTCAAAAACAAAGATTTTAAGTCTAGAAATGATTTACTGCTTACCAGTACCTACAATTCTTTCTTTCTCTTATGAACTTGATTCTTTTTCCATAAACAAGAAGATCCATCTGTCACTTCAGATGCTACTTCAGTATTGCCTTCCATCTTATAAAGGTTATCAAACTTTGTTTCCTTCATCACTACTAAATTACCTTTCAACACTGTGAGAGCTCCACCTTGACCTATATACTTATATCGACAAGAATCCAACACCCTGAATGAAATAAAATTTCATTTCAGCTGAGGAAAATATCTAACATCCGTTAATTACCTAACAATACCATCGAACATACAGATTTTAATACTGCCAACCCCAATAGTTTTACATGGAATACCATTTCCCATAAACACTACACCCTCATCAATAGATTGGTATGAAAATAACCAATTCTATTTGAGCACGTGTGGTGGGAGGCACCTGAATCTAACTGCCATTCTTCTTGATATTGTAAATTACTAGAAATGGATAAAACATGATCAATTATACCTGAATTTTTTACAACCAAATTTGCTTCCTTTGTAGAGTTTTCCTCAGATTCCTTTCTCTTCCAACAATCTTTCTTGGGATGTCCTATTTTTCCACAATATAGACATTTTTCTTTACCCTTTATGTGTCTTGACTTAGATCAAAAAGAAATTCTCTCATTCTTCTCTATGGTTTGACCTGTGATCAACATCACCTCTGAAGTTAAGGTTTCTTTATTAGATTTTCTCATTATCTCCTTAGCCAACAAATCTCCCACAACAGAGTCATAATCTAAAACATCTATTGAGATAAAGCTAATAGAGGTGACTAGATTATCACAAGAATCAGGAAACAAACACAATAGTGTAATAGCCTTATCTTCATCTTAGATTTTAACTTCCATACTAGAGAATTGAACTATGACGGTATTAAAGGTATTTAAAATGTCAACAACTTTTGTACCTTCATTCATCCACAAACTGTACAATTGTCTCTTCAAGTAGATTCTTCTTGTCAAGGACTTCATCGTATATAGACTTTCCAACTTGCTCTATAATCCCGATGTTGTATCCTCTCCAACAATATTAAACAGAACATCATCCGCCAGACATAAACAAATGGTGCTAAGAGCTTTCGCATCCAGATCCTCCCATTCCCATTCTGTCATGGTTGTTGGTTTCTTTGACTTTCCTGCCAATGCTTTTTGCAACCCTTGTTGCACTAGTAAATCCCGCATCTGAAGGTTCCAGAGCTCAAATTTGTTTTTAGCACTGAACTTTTCAACTTCAAACTTTGAACTCTGCATCTTAGCCATTTTCACAAAAAATCTCCTAATATCCAATGCTTATAAAACCCAAGGCCCAAATCACTGCTTATAAAAAATCCTTTTAAATGTGGAGGAATTATAAATAAGGTTAAATGTGGATCCTTAATAAAATAAGGTTAAGTGATAACCACAAAAGGTTTATTCCAAAAAACAAAAACCTTTTAATAATATAAAAAGTTTTAATAAAAAAAAATTTACTTTTTAAAACATCCACCTTTTAAATTCTTCCACCCTTTTATTAAAAAACCATACTCACTCTTATACGATTATTTTAAAAAAGGATTATTCCATTCTTAATTAAAAGTAAACTCTTATACCTCTTCACACATTTTTCGTATATTTTAAAAAAACCTCCTCCACGTGACTTGTGCAAAATAGTTCATACCTTAGGTTTTTCATAAATTCTTCATACCTTAAGAAATTCTTTGTCCGCTGAATTTTAGGGAGCCTTCGTGACTTTTGGATTTAAGGGATCTGTCGCACCTCACACAACACTTGAGTGTGGTGAGTCCACACCTCCTGACACACTAGAGTGCGGAAATCGTGAAATATCTACGCATTGTTCCTCATACTCAACTATGGAAATCGCACAATATTTTCATGAGAGTAAGGCTGAGTAATAAGTCTTTGCACCCTTCGAGAGGAGGGACCTACAGGGATGTATAAACTGATGCACCCTCACACATATTTCACTTATGGCTTCTCCGAGAATTTTATGCTCCTTCAACCAGCTCTAACCATCTCTGATACCACTTGTTAGAATTGTCAATGCGGAAAACACAATTCTCAATGATAATTAACAATCATAAACATAAGAAATAGACAAAAGGATTTCACGTGGTTCACCCAAACGTTGGGCTACATCCACCAAGCATAGGCATCAGTTGTCTTATTATTCACATTATGAAGATTACATCAGATTAGCAAGTTCTCTCTCATTCTCTCACACTCATTCATCTCACAGTCGTATTTTCCTCTGCAGGCTTACATGAATTTACAGATTCACACAAGAAACTGAATATTAAATGCAATCCCTATCCATATTCCAACTTGGTATATTTTATTGTAACCAACAGGGAATAATAGGATCCAAATATGTTCTCGGTAATTGGTTGTCACCAAATCCCAACAATCTCCACCTTGACAACAGTTAACCCGTTACCTTGCTTCTTCCTTTTGTTGATCACCTTTGCTGCAAGCCAAGACAAGCCAAGCACCACTGCAACTTCTCTAATAAAACTGGTTTCATCATCGTGCCTGTGTGAATTGCACGAGTTTGGATTTCCTGAGGGGTCACTCCACCTCCAACATGTCTTCCACAACTGTGTTGTGAGACGCATTTAGTGATAGATATCGTCCTATCCAAAATACCTGTAAAATATACATTACAATTATCACATACCATCTCAGTGGAACCATTATAGGTGACATTTGCGCTTCTTATTCGTTGAAGCACCCATTTCACTGTAACACCTGAATCTGTCACGTTTCTGACAACATCATTAGCCTGTGAAACATCTGGTCTTAACCATTTCATCGCATACAACAGACCTCCTACTGAACTTACACGAGACATAACCTTTTCTTCTTTATAGATAGGTGCTATGCTTGAAGAAAATGTATAATGGAAAGCAAGAGGGACAAAAATTGGTTTTACAATGTTCATACTAAACTCCAACCACAACTTACCATTACCATCTCTGTGTACTTCCATGCCCATAATTTGTTTTGTCTCTGCTTGATCCCTCATCTAAATTGTCCTATCCACCTAAGTCATTTTCTTACTGATTTTATCCATGCTTCAGCTTGCATCGAGCATATCATCAACAAAGAACATCAAGACTGTGAATGTACTATAAACTGTATATTCATTCCTACCCTTTGATAAATCATGACTAACTATGAAGGATTGAAACCTCTTGTATATTTGTCTCGGTACCAATAGGCCATACAATGAATTATCTAGCATGCAAACAAATTTACTGTTGCGATATTGAATCAACCATTTTGGTTGTTCCATACATACTATATCTTTGTCAATGATGACCTTGTGAGAAGTAGGATCCCACACACAACATCCATTTATACCATCATCATTACTTGCAGAGATATAAAACAAGTAGGAATTTAGAAACAAAGATTTTAAGTCTAGAAATGATTTACCACTTCCCAGTACTTACAATACTTTCTTGATCTTATGACCTTGATGCTTCTGCTATAAAAATGAAGATACATCTGTCACTTCAGATGCTACTTCAGTACTGCCTTCCAACTTATAAAGGTTAGCAACCTTTGTTGCCTTCATCACTACTAAATTACCTTTTGACACTGTGAGAGCTCCACCTTGACCTGTATACTTAAATCCACAAGAATCCAACACTCCCAATGAAATCAACTTTGATTTAAGATAAGGTACATATGTAACATCCGTTAATTCCCTAACAATACCATCGAACATCTTGATTCTAATACTCCCAACCCCAACAGTTTTACATGGAATACGATTTCCCATAAACACTACACCCTCATCAACAGATTGGTAAGAAAAGAACCAATTTCTATGTGAGCACATGTGGTGGGAGGCACCTGAATCTAACCGCCATTCTTCTTGATATTGTAAATTACTAGAAATGGATAAAATGTGATCAATTATACCTGAATTTCTTACAACCAAATTTTCTTCCTTTGTAGAGTTTTCCTCTGATTCCTTTCTCTTCCAACAATCTTTCTTGAGATGTCATGTTTTTCCATAGTACCGACATTTTGCTTTACCCTTTCTATGTCTTGACTTATATCGGATAAAAATTCTATCATTCTTCTTTGTAGTTTGACCTCTAATCAGCATCGCCTCTGAAGTTGAGGTTTCTTTACTAGATTTTCTCCTCATCTCCTCACCCAACAAATCTCCAACAACAGAGTCATAATCTAAAACATTTGTTGAGCTAAAGATAATAGAGGTGACTAGGTTATCCCAAGACTCGAGAAACGAACACAATAATGTAATAGCCTTATCTTCATATTCGAATTTAACTTCCATACTAGTCAATTGAACTATCACGGTATTGAATGTATTTAAATGGTCAACAAATTTTGTACCTTCCTTCATCCGCAAACTGTACAAATGCCTCTTCAAGTAGATTCTTCTTGTCAAGGACTTCGTCATATATAAACTTTCCAACTTTATCCATAAGCATGATGTTGTATCCTCTCCTACGATTTTAAACAAAACCTCATCTGCCAAACATAAACGAATGGTGCTAAGAGCTTTCGCATCCAGATCCTCCCATTCCCACTCTGTTAAGGCTATTGATTTCTTTGACTTTCCTGCCAATGCTTTTTACAAACCTTGTTACACCAGTAAATCCCACATCTTAAGCTTCTAGATCTCAAAGTCTTTTTTACCACTGAACTTTTCAACTTCAGACTTCGAACTCTGCATCTTAGCCATTTGCACAAAAAATCTCCTGATATCCACTGCTTATAAAATGCAAGGCCCAAATCACTGCTTATAAAAAATCCTTTTAAATGTGGAGGAAATATAAATAAGGTTAAATGTGGATCCTTAATAAAATAAGGTTAAATGATAACCAAAAAAGGTTTAATCAAAAAAAAAAACCTTTTAATAATATAAAAAAATTTAATAAAAAACTTTTATAAAGAAAAAGACTTACTTTTTAAAACATCCACCTTTTAAATTCTTCCACCCTTTTTTTAAAAAACCATCCTCACTCTTATACGATTCTTTCTAAAAAGGAGTATTTCATTCTTAATTAAAATCCAACTCTCATACCTCTTCACACCTTTTCATATATTTAAAAAAAAACGCCTCAACGTGACTTGTGCAAATTAGTTCATACCTTAAGTTTTTCATAAATTCTTCATACCTTAAGAAATTCTTTATCCGCTGAATTTTAGGGAGCCATCATGACTTTTGGATTTAAGGAAGTCGCCACACCTCACGCAAGACTGGAGTGCGGGGAGTCTGCGCCTCCCTACACACTGGAGTGCAGAAATTGTGAAAGATCTGCGCACTGTTCCTCATACTCAACTGCGGAAATTTCACAAATTTTTCATGAGCGTAAGGCTGAGTAATAAGTATTTGCACCCTTCGAGAGGAGGGCCTATGAGGATGTATAAATTTACGCACCCTCACAAAGATTTCACTCCTATCTTCTCCGATAATTTTATGCTCCTTCAACCAGCTCTAACCAGCTCTGGTACCACTTGTTATAATTGTCAATGTGAAAAACACAATTCTCAATGATAATTAACAATCACACACATCAGAAATAGACACAGGGATTTCACGTGGCTCACCCAAACGTTGGGTTATGTCCACCAAGCATAGGCATCAGTTTTCTTATTATTCGGATTATAGATATTACATCAGATTTGCAAGTTCTCTCTCAGTCTCTCACACTCAGTCATCTCACAATCGTGTTTGCCTCTGCGGGCTTACATGAATTTATACATTCACACAAGAAACTGAATATTATATCCAATCCCTATCCATATTCTAACTTGGTCTATTTGGTTGTAACCAACGCAGAATAATAGTATCCAAATTTGTTCTTGGTAATTGGTTGTCACCAAGTCCCAACAATATCCACCTTGACAACAATTAACATGATACCTTGCTTCTTCCTTTTGTTCATCACCTTTGCTGCAAGCCAAGAGAAGCCAAGCACCATAACAACTTCTCTAATAAAACTATTTTCATGATCTCACCTGTGTGACTTGCACGAGTTTTTATTTCCTGAGGGGTCACTCCGCCTCCAACATGTCTTCCACAACTGTGTTTTGAGAAATATTTAGTGATAGGTATCCTCCTATCCAAAATACCTATAAAATATACATTACAATTATCACAGACCATCTCAGTGTAACCATTATAGGTGACATTTGTGCTTCTCATACGCTGAAGCACTTGTTTCACTGAAACACCTAAATCTGTCATGTTTCTGACAACATCATTAGCATGTGAAACATTTGGTCTTAACCATTTCATCACATACAATAGACCTCTTATTGAACTTACACGAGACATAAAGTTTTCTTCTTTATAGACAGGCCCTATGCTTGAAGAAGACTTATAATGGAAAGAGAGAGGCATAAAAAATGGTTTTACAATGTTCATATTGAACTCCAACCACAGCTTACCATAACCATCTCTATGCACTTCCATGCCCGTAATTTGTTTTGCTGCTCCTTGATCCCTCATTTGAATTGTCTTGTCCACCTAAGTCATTTTCTTATTGATTTTATCCATGATTCGGATTGCATCGAGCATATCATCAACAAAGAACATCAAGACTGTGAATGTACTATAAACTGTATAGTCATTCCTACCCTTTGATAAATACTGACTCACTATGAAGGATTCAAACCTCTTGTATATTTTTCTAGGTACCAATAAGCCATACAATGAATTATCTAGTATGCAAACAAATTTAATGTTGCAATCTTGAATCAACCCTTTTGGTTGTTCCATACATACTATATCTCTATCAATGATGACCTTGTGAAAAGTAGGATCCCACAGACAAAATTCATTTATACCATCATCATTACTTGCAGAGATATAAAATTAGCAGGAATTCAGAAACAAAGATTTTAATTCTGGAAATGATTTATTGCTTAGCAGTACCTGCAATTCTTTCTTTCTCTTATGACCTTGATGCTTCTGCCATAAACAAGAAGATAGATCTGTCACTTCAGATGCTACTTCAGTATTTCCTTCCGGCTTATAAAGGTTATCAACCTTTGTTGCCTTCATCAGTACTAAATTACCTTTCAACACTGTGAGAGCTCCACCTTGAATTGTATACTTATATCCACAAGAATCCAACACTCCCAATGAAATCAAATTTGATTTAAGCTCAGGTATATATCTAACATCTGTTAATTCCCTGCAGACAAGTGGATTCCCTCTTGGTCTATAGACTCCTAAGGCCAAGACAAAAAGTGCTTAACATGGACACTCACTTCCTTTTAGATCTAATCAAGCTAATGAATGAAAGATAAGGAGAAAGATATGTACCTTATAAGCGACGTTTTTCCTTGCAATGTCTTGGCTGAGCTCTGATCCTAAGCTCCCTGATAGGGCTTGTAAAACAAACAAAGGTACAAAATACTTCCTACTCTACTGAGATTATCTCAAACATAGATCCATCTACTGCAGACAAACTCATGTGGAACAAGCACAAGTTTGAATGAAACAGGCCAAGCATTGATTATTAATGAGAATAAGTAAAAGTACTTACAATCCTTTGAATGAAGGTGCAACAACTTCTTCCAGTTCTCCTTGTCCAACCCCTTTGCTCAAGTAATATACACTGATTTATCTGATGACATCTCACTCATGAGATCATAAGTTTCACATCTCCAATATTTTCCATGTTAATACCTTCTTATGAGATCATAAGTTAGGTATAAGTCTCAATATCCATTGTTTGTCAATACCACTTATAGGATCATAAGTTTGGTATCAAAATCTAGTCTCTCTTCTCCCTTTCACCATGAGAAGGACTCCTTATATAACCTTGGAGGGGTCAAACCACTTGAGATATCTTTGAAATAAGTTGAATATTCCTCTCCTTCAGTTGAGGATATCCCCTAAGATCATGCCTTGACCATCTATTCGAATCCAACTACCTTTAGGAATTGGGGGATTCTTCCCTGATTTGCCTCAACAAACCCAAAATTTTCCCAGAAAAGGGGTATCGCTCCCCAATAAGGGTGCACAGAGCGCTCAAACACTCCCTCAAAGAGGCTCAGGGAGCACCAGCACTCCTTGACAGTGGGTAGGGGAGCGCTCCTCTCCAAAATTTAGTTTTGAGTGGTTTTTCCAATGGAAAAAATCTTGTACTTCCTGTCAAGTGATTTATCTTCTTCCAAACTAACCTTTGAGGTGTCTTAAGTGTCTTTATGATATCGTTAGAGGCACAACATATGCAAGGTGGAAATATGATGTTTGTGACACTTGCAACACTTATATTCAATATGCGACACTTGCGGACAAGATGCGACACTTACAACACTCGTAATGACGACACTTGAAACACTATTGAAGTGAGTAATTTTGAGGTGTAATATATTGCCCCCCAAAGTATGAAGTTAGAATATGATGATGACTGAAGTACTTTGTATACTTTTTAGAGCAAGGGTATGGATGCAGAGAGACTGGAAAAAACTGCACACAACCATCAAACAAATATTATGACATGTTTCAAACCCAAGGCAGGCATACCTATGCTTGAGTGATAAATACTTTTTAGGTATGGCTGCCATAAAATACAGTACGAATCCATAATTATATTGAAAAAATGTATAGCCACTGAAGATACAATGTGTATCTATACTCCTATGACCTGAACTGATCGTAGCCACGAAGAATACATAGTAGATCTATGAGATGACAAGACATAGCCACGACCAATACAAAGTGGATCTATGTAATAGTATATGTGTCATAGTTCAAAAGAAATCCTTCGCAACCTGGGAAAAGTACATATAAGAGTGATGAATCAACCCAGGGTCTTCTTACCGATCCTGATGTAGTACGAATCTAACCATGTGAATAGATGTCCTGATGTCAAACATGGAATAAACCACTTGATTACCGGTCAATGATGTAAAACATTAACAAGCGTGAGGGAAATCACCATTGATGTCAATGATTCCAAAGGTACTCTAGTATATTCCGAAAAATGTGCATAAATGAGATGAAGTCGAACATCTGTGGAATCATCCGATCAGAGGTCAATGATGTAAACCCACTTTCGGACACAAGGAAGCCTTTCATTGAGGCATGCGAGTCCCAAGGTACTAACTAGTTTCTAAGTCTGAGTCCCTAGATAATGTGTTGAAGTCAACAGGAATAGACTCATCAAAGGAGGGCCTTGATGTATCCCCCATGAACGACATGAAACAGACACAAAGATGTAATTGGTAGATCAAATGAACATGGGCTTACACGAGTATTGAAACATGATATTTTTGATGGATGATTCTCGAGGAAGATACTTCCCTTGAACACTGAGGCATGACAGCAGAAACGTGACATGGACCAAAACTTGATAATGCAGTGGGTGTTGTGACTTTTGTAAGGTGACCCAAAGGAGTAAAAGAAACTTAGAGGATTGGCTCAGTGAAGAGGTTCAGCATATTAAAATGCATGCAAAGACAAAGTGTCGTGTTCAAGGGCGACCGTAAGAGCTACTGGTAGTGTTCTCAAAAACTACTTGGCTTACTTCTTTAAATTTTTCCCCCATCCAGATAGAGGAGTACCTCCCTTTAATTTAATGAGATTGAGGAGGGTAACACATGCTCGATATGACTCACCTTCGGTAAGTTCCTCTTCCTTTTTTAAACGAACTGGAAGAAGTAAGGGTTCGGTCCCATATGGGCCCTTCAATGTATGATTGTTTAACGAGTCCAAAGAAGGTAAACTCGGTGACTTTTCATATTTAGAAAGTCTGAAAAGAACTTAAAGACGACTCCAATGTTGTTATTTTTCATAATGTTAGTCTCGCGAGGTCAAAAAAAAAAAAAATTATCACTCAAAAGACGTCCTTTCAAACCTTTTAACGAGTGGGAAAGGAAGGAAGATCACTCGGCAATCTTTTCATGTTTAGAGAGTCTGAAAAGAGCTCAAAGATGACTCCAAGGGGTTCCTTTTTCATATATCCATGTGAGTCTGAAAAAGAGATAAAATTTTACCTAGTTGCATTCTCATGTATTTACGAGCATGAGAAAGAACAAAGACTAAGCTCGATATGCCCCCAACTTGAAAGCTAGTGGCTTAACTCCAGAATGATCATCAAAGGATGGAGACATGCCCTCCAAGCTTCAATTCATTCATCAACTTTGAGGTTGTCACCAATTTCTGTACTAGATGGAGAAAAAGGATACAGGTGGATGAAACGAAGGTTCAAATACGAGAGCTAACGAAAGACTTGACTCGACATCTACAAGATCTCATGAAAGACTTGACCTGATAGGAGAGGTGACTGTTTCATTTTCTAACGAGATTGACACAGGAAAATAACTATGCTTAGGGCTCCAGGTTCAATCCCCAAGCATCTGTTTCATTTTTTAACGAGTTTGCTACAGAGAGGAAAACTATGCTCAAATCTTTTGTTTCATTTATTAACGAGCTTGCTATAGAGAAGAGAAACTATGATCATGACCTCTATTTCATTTTTTAACGAGCTTTCCACAAAGAAGAGAAACTATGTTCGTAACCTTTGTTGCATTTTTTAACAAGCTTTCCACAGAGATAAAAAATATGCTCCTAACTTCTATTTCATTTTTTAAAGAGCTTGCCATAGAGAGAAAAACTATGCTCATTGACTCTCCTTGATCATGGCTTCCAAGAGAATAGCACTCTGGAAGGACACCATGTCAAGGGACAAAACTCAGTCATGGCTTCCAAGAGATCTTCACTGGATGGTAGAAAATTACTCTAGAAGGAACACATGTTGAGGCTCTCATCAGGGGTAAGGAGATCAGGCTCCAATAACCCTACCGAAGAGATCACCATGTCAACTACCAGATCCAAATCATCTGAAGTTGAAGTCATGGGAGATAACGCCACATAATTGACATGTGGTAGGGGTGATAATTTCATCATATAAGAACCATTCAGGGAGGTAATCTAGTCAGGACTGATGAATGAAAGTTGATTAATATTCACCATTCTTCCATCGTGTGGGAAAGATATCACACAAAAAAGAGTGGACACAATAGATTTCATGGAATAAACATAATCCCACCCAAGGATTAAAGCAAAATCCAAGGGGTCTCGAACTACCATGACATCAATAAAGACAATTTTCCCTCCCAAAGTTACTGAAAACTGAGGAAGGGTCCCTAAAGGTTGACTAGTTCTTCTGTTAAAAGCTAACAGGTTTTGTGTAAATGGTGCAAGTTGAGGACAAACCAAAGTGTTCTAAGCAACAGAGGACAAAATACTAATGGATGCACCTTCATCTATCAGTGTTTGAGGAACATCCCGACCACAAACCTGTATTGTAATCTGGAAAGGAATGTGAGAGGGAATACAAGGTCTTGTTAGCCCACCCCAATAAAAAAGGATGGCCTCATTACTTAGAGGGGGTTTCATGGGAGAATGAGGAATGCCCCCTAGCACGATAGATTCTGTATCAATGATAAAAACGTGGGCAATATCGGGTTTACTCTCTAGAGGGAGAGTAGGATCGACTGATGATGGGATAGAATCGACCACGCAGGCACTCTTCAGAGGAAGAGTGGGATTGACTGAGGAAGGGACTGGATCAGCCACTTTGGCACTCGTCAAAGGAGGAGTGGGATCGACCGATGAAAGAACTGGATCAACCACTTGGGTTTCATTCTCCAAGGGGAGAATGGTGTCGACGAGTGGAAATGGATCGACCACTTTTGTGTCACTCTCTAATGGGAGAGTGGGGTCAAACAAGGATGAAAATAGATCAACTACTTTGGTTACACTCTTTTGATGAAGAGTAGGTTTGATCGATGACGGAATTGGATCAGCTACTTTGGTCAGTGGTTCAACTGAGGATTAAACTAGATTGACCACCTGATCAACTTGATTGACCAGGGATGGAACCATATTGACCAGTCCATCAACTAACGATGGGTTGGGGGAAAGATTATGATAACCTTTTGGAAGTTGAAGTTTTTCCAAAAGAGAAGAAGCCTCATCCATATGAGGACAAAGGTGAAAATAATGATCACCTTTGCATAACATGCAAGGGAATTTGACAGTTGTCTTCTTCTTACCAACCTTAACGTCACTAGTTTACGAGGTATCATCAGCATGACCAACGGAGGCCGATGACGTGGAGTACCACATTTATAAGACCTTGGGAATACTAGGGAAATCCCTCAGAAAGTGGTCACCCTTACAAAGACTGCAAGGGAATTTGGGTTTTGGATTCTTCATTTTAATCTTGTTAACCTCATCAACACTCCTAGTACTATTAACAGTAGTTGGTTCCTGGGATTCAACATCTGATGTTGTTGGAGACTTGGTCCTTTTTGGGATCTTCTTCTTCTTCTCTTTCTATTTCTTCTTCTTCTGATCAACCTGGCTACTTGGTTTAGATCTTTCAGTAGACGAAGAAGGATAAAGGGAAGGAGACTTAATGGGTGAAGAAGGCGAAAATTTGATGTGAGGTTGATGTGTGGGTGGTGTACTAAAATCTAAAGTATTAGGTGCAGTTGAAACATTGGGAGGATTCGAGATCAATGGAGTGGGGAACAACCAAACCGGTAATCCGATGGTGAGTCCCAGAAGACTCATTGTGGTAATGTATGGAGGACCAAAGTTTCCAAAAGAAGTAAATGTATAAGGTTCCCCGGGAGAAGGGGTTCCTCCATTGGTACTCTCAGGATTGGATGCCATTAACACTGACTCGACCTAAGGTCCACTAAGTAACACAACCAACACACGCTATGAATCTGAGAAGAAAGCAATCAAACAAACCTTCCCACAATGAAACCACTAGTTTGTGGTGAAATCCAACGTCGCGAGATCAAAATAGGAAGAGGCGGGATAGAGTGGGTGGATCAGTTACATTGGTGACCTGCTTAATGGAATTATGCCTTGGTGCAATATTCCATGCAGTAATTGTGGATTTACCCTCCAAGGAGCCCGAGTGAGTTTGACCAACGTTTGTTCCAGGTACAGTGAGACTTCCCTTCACCGTCACCTTGTGTGAGACCCTAACGATTATGGATACTAAGGTCACCAATTTGCAGTCAGCCCCTGGGTGGGTATAGTTGACAGTTTGATCTGAACATATGGGTAGGATAACAAGTATGAAATCAAATCAAGAGGCTCCCACACATAATTGTGGGTATACCCTCAAGTAACCCCCAATTTATGACCCGACCACTACAAACAACTGAACCACGAAGGGATAATTTATGTAACTCACCCAAATGTGACCTCGTGCATAACCCCTGTGTGAGAGGGGGATGCTAGAAAGCCTATACAACAATTGTATTTTTTCTCCCTATCGCAAGATGCTAAGTTTGTTTGATAGCTTTGGAAAGTTATCCTTTCAACCTATTCTAAATCCCTACACCTTAAACTAATGTAGGTTTGCTAACAAAGATGTAAAAAGTATGATAAATTATATTTAAGTGTTGATTTTAGTGGTTGTTGTTTACTCAGAGGTGTATGAGAGTGAATACTGATGATATTATGACACAGTTCCAAAAACATGTATAAGAAATGATAAGCAATATTTTCTTTCAATGAATGTCTAATTAAGGGAAAGAGAAGGATTTTCCTTTTCACTTTCAAACACTAAGATCAATGACTGTTGATTAAGGTTGGTTGTCATTGATGTAAACCCTTGAAGAAAGACCCGTAGCACAAGGTTTGGGTAATGGACCCAATAGTGTTTTATGTAAATATGACTCATTATTGTTTTTTCATGGTTGATAAGAAGTAAATATGGATGAACTCCAAAGTGGTCCCCTTATGGTGAAAGCCCTCACGGGAAGACGCTTTGTGGAG
>ML792220.1:68765-107401 GCA_009831015.1 Picea engelmannii | reverse complement strand
TGCACTTGTTTAAGGTACAGGTTGATTACAGGTTGGTGCATGGTTGATGCACTTGTTTATGGTACAGGTTGATTACAGGTTGGTGCATGGTCAATGCACTTGTTTATGGTACATGTTGATTACAGGTTGAGGTACAGGTTGATTCATGGTTCAGATTTATTGGTATAGGTTTACAGTGGTATATCTCACAGTGATAGTGTGACAGTGGTTCCATCATTCTACTTCTACTTCAGGGTGGTAGGACGGGGCAAGGACAGGTGGTTGTAGCCACCTTCTGGTTGTAGCTAGAGAACATTGGGGATTGTAGCCTCCTTCTGGTTGTAGCTAGATATTTGGGGAGTTGGAGCTTCCCTCAGGTTGTAGCCTGAAAAACTAGGAGGTTGGAGCCTCCTTCCAGTTGCAGCTAGAAAACAAAGGAAGTTGGTGCTTCCAATGAATGTAATTCTTCAAGACATATAAGAAAAAAAATTATGTGGTTTTCTCCCTATTTGGGTTTCCATGTAAAACACTGGTGTACTGTGCATGTGTGTGATTATTTATTTATTACTGCTCATTATTGGATAATAATTCTACATTGATATAACATTTGAAGAAAAAGGATTATAATTACGTTATTACTGATTCACCCCCCCTCTCAGTAATCCAACAATGACCTCATGCAATAGTCCTCAATAAGGAATCCAATGCAATGATAAAATGTTTATATGTGACTGATAACCAGTAGATGTAAAGATTCCTATGCTAATCAGACTTCAAGAGTTGTCAGATTTAAGCAATCTGGAAGCAAACTTCACATAAACCAAAAGACACCCTTATTGTGATCAAACAAGAAACAAAAAGTCAAAAAATCAAAAGAAAGGAGAAAGAGATTGGAAAATATGACTCAAAGATTAGAAAGAAAAGTACAAAATACCTTTGAAACTCCTTACAAAGTTTTCACTCATTCATATAAACGAGAAGAAAATGACAAATTGACTCCAAATCGTGAAGGACAAATTGCAAAGTAAGGACAAAAGTAAAAAAAAATCCAAACAAAAGAGGATGAATTCTCATATATAAGGTGTTTGAAAGCCAATACCAAGATGGACTGAGAGTATGAGACCCTGAGCAAGTGCAAAGGAAAAAAATTGAACCCAGAAAAATTGAAAAACTAGAGGGTTTTTCACTGAAAATGGGATACCGCTCTGGTGTAAGGGGTACCAGAGCGCTCCAACACTCTGTGTAAGGCCACCAGGGAGTGTTGGCACTATGCTAGCAAGGATAGGGGAGCGCTCTGCTACAAAAGCTCATAAATTTTCCCAGAAACTCAAACATTCAAGAAAATCCAGTCAATCAGGGTGATCCTGATGACATAAAGAGGCAATAAAACAAATATAAGAATAAAAAATACATTGTGGAGAAGATCAAATTAGTGTTCAAAGGGCCAAAACAAGATCTGGGAATGGAAACAGAAATCAGAGCTCCTCCCCAATGGAGTCGCCAATTTTTTTTGTAGGTGAATCCCCCTGCAAACAAGTGGATTCCCTCTTGGTCTCTAGACTCCTAAGGCCAAGACAGAAAGTGCTTAACATGGACACTCACTTCCTTTTATATCTAATCAAGATAATTAATGAAAGAGAAGGAAAAAGATATGTACCTTATAAGCGATGTTTGTCCTTGTAAATTCCTGACTGAGCTTCGATCCTGAGCTCCCTGATAGGTCCTGTAGAACAAAAATAGGTACAAAAGACTTCCTACTGTACTGAGATTAGCTCAAACATAGATCTATCTATTGCAGAAAAACTCATGTGGAACGAGCACAAGTTTGAAAGAAACAAGCCAAACATTGATTATTAATGAGAACAAGTAAAAGTACTTACAATCATTCGAATGAAGGTGCAACAACTTCTTCCAATTCTCCTTGTCCAACCCCTTTTCTCAAGTTATATACATTAATTTCTCTGATGACATCTCACTCATGAGATCATAAGTTTCACATCTCCAATATTTTCCATGTTAATACCTTCTTATGCGATCATAAGTTAGGTATAATTCTCAATCTCCATTGTCTGTCAATACCACTTATAGGTTCATAAGTTTGGTATCAAACTCTAGTCTCTCTTATCCCTTTCACCATGAGAAGGCCTCCTTATATAACCTTGGAGGGGTCCAACCACATGAGAGATATTTGGAATAAGTTGAGGATTCCTCTCCTTCAGTTGAGGATCTCCCCTAAAATCATGCCTTGACTATCTATTCGAATCCAACTACCTTCAGGAATTGAGGGATTCTTCCCTGATTTGCCTCAACAAACCAAAAATTTGCTCAGAAAAGGGGTAGAGCTCCCCCATAAGGGTGAACAGGGTGCTCAAAAACTCCCCCAAAGAGGCTCAGGGAGTGACAACACTCCCTGACAATGAGTATGGGAGCACTCCTCTCCAAAATTCAGTTTTGAGTGGTTTTTCCATTGGCAAAAATCTTGTACTTCCTGTCAAGTGATTCTCTTCTTCCAAACTAACCTTTGAGGTGTCTTAAGTGTCTTTATGATGTCGTTAGAGGCATGACATATGCAAGGTGGAAGTATGATTTTTGTGACACTTGCAACACTTATAGTCAAGATGTGACACTTGCAGACAAGATGCGACACTTACAACATTCGTAATGACGACACTTGCGACACTATCAAAGTGAGTAATTTTGAGGTGTGACATTTGTAACAAACGTAGAATAATAGGATCCAAATCTGTTCTTGGTAATTGGTTGTCACCAAATCCCAACAATATCCACCTTGACAACAATTAACCTGATACCTTGCTTCTTCCTTTTGTTCATCACCTTTGTTTCAAGCCAAGAGAAGCCAAGCATCACTGCAACTTCTCTAATAAAACTGGTTTCATGATATCGTCTATGTGACTTGCACGAGTTTGGATTTTTTGAGGGTTCACTCCACCTCCAACATGTCTTCCACAACTGTGTTGTAAGACACATTTAGTGATAGATCTCCTCCTATCCAAAATACTTATTAAATATACATTACAATTATCACGGACCATCTCAGTGTAACCATAATAGGTGACATGTGTGCTTCTCATATGCTAAAGCACCCATTTCACTACAACACCTGAATCTATCACGTTTCTGACAACATCATTAGCATGTGAAACATATGGTCTTAACCATTTCATCGTATACAACAGACCTCCTACAGAACTTACATGAGACATAACCTTTTCTTCTTTATAGACAGGCCCTATGCTTGAAGAAAACTTACAATGCAAAGCAAGAGGGATAAAAATTGGTTTTACAATGTTCATATTGAACTCCAACCACAGCTTAACATTACCATCTTTGTGTACTTACATGCCCATAATTGTTTTTTCTTGCCTTTGATTCATCTTAATTGTCCTGTCCACCTAAGTCATTTTCTTACTAATTTTATCCATGCTTCAGCTTGCATCGAGCATATCATCAGCAAAGAACATAAAGATTGTGAATGTACGATAAACTGTATAGTCATTCCTACCCTTTGATAAATCGTAACTCACTATGAAGGATTCAAACCTCTTGTATATTTGCCTAGGTACCAATAGGCCATATAATGAATTATCTAGCATGCAAACAAATTTACTGTTGCAATCTTGAATCAACCTTTTTTGTTTTTCCATACATACTATATCTCTATCAATGATGACCTTGTGAGAAGTAGGATCCAACATGCTACATCTCGTTATACCATCATCATAACTTGTAGAGATATGAAACAAGCAGGAATTCGGAAACAAAGATTTTAAGTCTCAAAATGATTTACCGCTTACCAGTACCTGCAATTATTTCTTTCTCTTATGACCTTGATGCTTCTGCCATAAACAAGAAGATACATCTGTGACTTCAGATGCTACTTTAGTACTTCCTTCCATCTTGCAAAGGTTATCAACCTGTATTTCCTTCATCGGTACTAAATTACCTTTCGACATTGTGAGAGATCCACCTTGACCTGTATACTTATATCCACAAGAATCTGTTGGATCATGTTGTCATTGATGCCAATGGTTTTATTTATCGATGTCATTGTTTGATGTCAAGAGGAGATTGTTGGATAATGTTGTCATTAATGTCAAGTGATTGATGGATGATTGATGTCAAATGTAATATGTATTGTCCTTGATGAGAATGCACAAATGGATGGATCAATGAGTTTTCATTGATACATGATGAAGATGGATCGATGTGGTTTCATTGATACATGATGCATAGTTGGATTTATGTAATGATCTTATCATGGTTGATAAGGTACACAAATGGATGAACTCCAAAGTGGTCCCCTTCTGGTGAAATCCCTTACGGGAAGATGCTTTGTGGATTGAGTTATCCTAGAAGAATGGTTGGAGGACCCATGCTTATATGTAGTATAATGAGAAGAAGATCAGTGAAGTTATTGGTGACACTATCCTAGATGGATAGTTCTTGTCATGTCATTTCCAGTGGTATGTGGAATGTCACATAAATCCTCATGGTTTGAGAGTTATGGCTTTACAAAGTAGAACGACCCCCATATGAAGGCTTGAAGCCCCCCAAGGTCAAAGAAACCCCCATATGAAGGCTTGAAGCCCCCCAAGGTCAAAGAAGTCAAAGTGACCTAAAATAAGAAATTGTTATTTAAATGATAAAGTAAAGTGACAAAATCAAGAAAGATTATTTAAATGATAAAGAGAAGTGACAAAATCAAGAAGGAATATTTAAATGATAAAGTATTGGAGAACTTTCTATTTATGGAAAGTGGTTAACCCTAAAATAAGGAAAATAGGTTAAGTGACCTATAAATGGGTTAAATGACCTAGAGGATGAAAGTATAAATAAGATAGCTATGGTCTCTTGTAAAATATCATTTTTGTGGATCAATGGAGAGATTCTTGTGATAATATCTTTTGGAGTATTGATGGAGAGCTTCTTATGAGTGCTTCTTGGAAGAGCATCTTTGGTGTGGATCTCTTGAGCATGATTGAAGATATATTCTGAGAAAGAGAGCGTGAGGAAGATCTCATGGATGCATCAAAGTTTTGGAAATATCAGAGATCTTGACAGCAAAATTCTCGGAGCTTCAGAAACCCTAGTTTCTGAGGTGTAAGCGGGTTGTAATGGGCCAGATCACGTACATACGTGGGTTGTAAGAGGACAGGGTGCGTACAGTGGATAAAATCATGAAGATTAGTGTTTGAGCTGATGACAAGCTATTGGATACTGAAGCAGGTTCCATATCTGCATTCTATGGGCTCAGATCTGTAACTGAGACACTGGTATGGTTACATTATTGTCTTGATGGATAGTATTACTTGTTGTGTTGTGAATTCTTAGGGATTTCTTGGTATGGCTATTGTGATCTGGTTTATATTGGTTGATGGAGTGAGCAGTGCTCTTGTGATTCAGTTGTGATATGATTACTATGGTATACCAATTTCTTATACATGATTGATTTAGCATTCATATTGATTGGTTGTGGATCATGAGTAAGTTATTGGAGAGCTTGGATGTGTTGTGACTGGATGGTATTCAGTTTGGACAGTGGAAGACAGAAGAAAATGGGATTGTAGGTGGTAGAGGTTTTGAGTGTGTGATGAAAACATAAACCATAATAGATCAGAAGGTATACGTAGGTTGTTGTATATATTGGTCATGTACATACGCAGGCTGTAGTGAGCTAGGGAACATACACATGCAGGTTACACTACTGACAAGTCGCATACCTGTTGACAGATTGATATCTGTTGAGGATTGTTGCCTCATCTCAGTTGGTGATGAGAATGTAAGATGAGTCTTTCACATAGATTTGGTGCTCTTGTAGAGTTGTGCGCTATTCAGTTGTTGCTAAAAAACCCCCGGATTGAAGTCCATAATAAAAAGAAAAATTGTACATACATCTTGTGTTCTTTGTGTTCCTTGTGGAGATGATTTTTTGATGATATATTGTTGATATATGTTGTTGATATGTATTCACGTCTAACTGATTATTAATGACAACAATGAGTAAATGTTGAATGTTAACTAAGGAGTTTTGTGTAAGAGGGAAGTTTTGGTAAAAGGAGCCCCACACTCATTCACCTCCTATCTAAGTGTGGTAGGTGTGTCCAACATAATCCAACACTATCAATGAAATCAAATTTGATTTAAGCTAAGGTACATATCTAACATCAGTTAATTCCCTAACAATACCATCAAACATCTTGATTCTAATATTGCCAACCCCAACAGTTTTACATGGAATACCATTTCCCATAAACACTACACCCTCATCAACAGATTGGTAAGAAAATAACCAATTTCTATGTGAGCACATGTGGTGGGAGGAACCTGAATCTAAATTCCATTCTTCTTGATATTGTAAATTACAAGAAATGGATAAAACGTGATCAATTATACTTGAATTTGTTACAACCAAATTTTATTCCTTCGTAGAGTTTTTCTCAGATTCCTTTATGTTCCAGCAATCTTTCTTGAGATGTCCTATTTTGCCACAGTACCATAACTTTACTTTACCCTTTCTATGTCTTGACTTAGATCAGAAAGAACTTCTCTCATTATTCTCTGTGGTTTGACCTCTGATCAACATCGCCTCTGAAGTTGAGGTTTTTTTACTAGATTTTCTCTTCATCTCCTCAGCCACCAAAACTCCCACAACAGAGTCATAATCTAAAACATTTGTTGAGTTAAAGCTAATAGAGGTGACTATATTATCCCAAGACTCAGGAAATGAACACAATAGTGTAATAGCCTTATATTCATCTTCGAATTTAACTTCCATACTAGTCAATTGAACTATGAGGGTATTAAAGGTATTTAAATGGTCAAAAACTTTTGTACCTTCTTTCATCCACAAACTATACGACTGACTCTTCAAGTAGATTTTGCTTGTCAAGGACCTGGTCATATATAAACTTTCCAAATTGCTCCATAATCCTGATGTTGTATCCTCACCTATGATATTAAACAGAACCTCATCCGCCAGACATAAACGAATGGTGCTTAGAGCTTTCGCATCCAGATCCTCCCATTCCCATTTTGTCATGGCTGTTGGTTTCTTTCACATTCCTGCCAATGCCTTTTGCAACCCTTTTTGCACCAGCAAATCCCGAATCTTAAGCTTCCAGAAATCAAATTTGTTTTTACCGCTGAACTTTTCAACTTCAAACTTCGAACTCTACATCATATCCATTTGCACAAAAAATCTCCTAATATCCATTGCTTATAAAACCCAAGGCCCAAATCATTTCTTATAAAAAATCCTTTTAAATGTGGAGGAATTATAAATAAGGTAAAATGTGGATGCTTGATAAAATAAGGTTAAATGATAACCACAAAAGGCTTAATCCAAAAAAAAACCCTTTTAATAATATCAAAAGTTTTAATAAAAAACTTTTATAAAGAAAAAGATTTACTTTTTAAAACATCCACCTTTTAAATTCTTCCACCCTTTAATTAAAAAACCATTCTCACTCTTATACGATTCTTTTAAAAAAGGATTATTTCATTCTTAATTAAGATTCAACTCTCATACCTCTTCACATCTTTTCATATATTTTAAAAGACCACCTCCACGTGACTTGTGCAAAATAGTTCATACCTTAAGTTTTTCATAAATTATTCATACCTTAAGAAATTATTTATCCATTGAATTTTAGGGATTCGTCGTGACTTTTGGATTTAAGGGAGCCGCCACACCTCACACAACACTAGAGTGCAAGGAGTCTACACCTCTTGAAAAACTGGAGTGTGGAAATCGTGAAAGATCTACACACTGTTCCCCATACTCAACTGCAGAAATTTCTCAAATTTTTCATGAGCGTAAGGCTGAGTAATAAGTCTCTGCACCCTTCCCGAGGAGGGACCTGAGGAGATGTATAAATTGATTCACCCTCACAAAAATTTCACTTCTGACTTCTCCAATAATTTGATGCTCCTTCAACCAGCTCTAACTATCTCTGATACCACTTGTTAGAATTGTCAATGCGGAAAACAGAATTCTCAATGATAATTAACAATCACACACATAAGAAATAGACACAGGGATTTCACGTGGTTCACCCAAACATTGGGCTACGTCCACCAAGCATAGGCATCGATTGTCTTATTATTCGGATTATGGAGATTACATCATATTTGCAAGTTCTCTCTCAGTATCTCACACTCAGTCATCTCCCAGTTGTATTTGCCTCTGCGGGCTTACATGAATTTATACATTCACACAAGAAATTGAATATTAAATGCAATCCCTATCCATATTCTAACTTGGTCTATTTGGTTGTAACCAACGCATAATAATAGGCTCCAAAACTGTTCTTGGTAATTGGTTGTGACCAAATCCCAACAATCTCCACCTTAACAACAATTTACCTAATACCTTGCTTCTTCCTTTTGTTCATCACCTTTGCTGCAAGCCAAGAGAAGCGAAGCACCACTGCAAATTATCTAATAAAATTGGTTTCATGATCTCACCTGTGTGACTTGCACGAGTTTGGATTTCCTACGGGGTCACTCCACCTCCAACATGTCTTCCACAACTGTTTTGTGAGACACATTTACTGATAGATCTCCTCCTATACAAAATACCTGTAAAATATACATTACAATTATCACAGCCCATCTCAATGTAACCATTATAGGTGACATTTGTGCTTCTCATATGCTGAAGCACCTATTTCACTGCAACACCTGCATCTGTCACGTTTATGACAACATCATTAGCGTATGAAACATTTGGTCTTAACCATTTCATCGCATACAACAGACCTCCTATTGAACTTACAAGAGACATAACCTTCTCTTCTTTATAGAAAGGCCATATGCTTGAAGAAAAATTATAATGGAAAGAAAGAGGGATAAAAAATGGTTTTACAATGTTCATACTGAACTCCAACCATAGCTTACCATTACAATCTCTGTGTACTTCCATGCCCATAATTTGTTTTGCTGCTCCTTATCCCTCATCTGAATTGTCCAGTCCACTTGAGTCATTTTATTACTTATTTTATCCATGCTTTGGCTTGCATCGAGCATATCATCAGCAAAGAACATCAAGACTATGAATGTACTATAAACTGTATAGTCGCTCCTACCCTTTTCTAAATCCTAACTCACTATTAAGGATTCAAACCGCTTGTATATTTGCCTAGGTACCAATAGGCCATACAATGAATTATCTAGCATGCAAACAAATTTACTGTTGCGATCCTGAGTCAACACTTTTGGTTGTTCCATACATACTATATATCTATCAATGATGACCTTGTGAGAAGTAGGATCCAACACACAAAATCCCTTTATACCATCATCTTAACTTGTAGAGATATAAAATAAGTAGGAATTCAGAAACAAAGATTTTAATTCTGGAAATGATTTATCGCTTACCAGTACCTGCAATTCTTTCTTTCTCTTATGAACTTGATTTTTCTTCCATAAACAATAATATACATATGTCACTTCAGATGCTACTTCAGTACTGCCTTCCAGCTTATAAAGGTTATCAACATTTGTTGCCTTCATCAGTACCAAATTACCTTTCGACACTGTGAGAGCTCCACCTTGACCTGCATACTTATATCCACAAGAATCCAACACTCCCAATGAAATCAAATTTTAATTAAGATCAGGTACATATCTAACATCTCTTAATTCCCTAACAATACCATCGAACATCCTGATTCTAATGCTGCCAACCCCAACAATTTTACATGGAATACCATTTCCCATAAACACTACACCTTCATCAACAGATTGGTAAGAAAATAACCAATTTCTATGTGAGCACATGTGGTGGGAGGCACCTGAATCTAACTTCCATTCTTCTTGATATTGTAAATTACTAGAAATGGATAAAATGTAATCAATTATACCTGAATTTGTTACAACCAAATTTGCTTCCTTCGTAGAGTTTTCTTCGAATTCCTTTCTCTTCCAGCAATCTTTCTTGAGATGTCATGTTTTGCTACAGTACTGACATTTTTCTTTACCCTTTCAATGTCTTGACTTAGATCAGAAAGAACTTCTCTCATTATTCTTTGTGGTTCGAAATCTGATCAACATCGCCTATGAAGTTGAGGTTTCTTTACTAGATTTTCTCCTCATCTCCTCAACCAACAAAGCTCCCACAACAGAGTCATAACCTAAAACATCTGTTGTGCTAAAGCTAATAGAGGTGACTAGATTATCCCAAGACTCAGGCAACGAACACAATAGTGTAATAGCCTTATATTCATCTTAAAATTTAACTTCCAGACTAGTCAATTGAACTATGAGGGTATTGAAGGTATTTAAATGGTCAGCAATTACCTTCCTTCATCCGCAAACTATACAATTGTCTCTTCAAGTAGATTTTGCTTGTCAAGGAATTCGTCATATATAGACTTTCCAACTTTCTCCATAAACCTAATGTTGTATCCTCTCCTACAACATTAAACATGACCTCATCCGCCAGACATAAACGAATGTTGCTAAGAGCTTTCGCATCTAGATCCTCCCATTCCCATTTCGTCATGGGTGTTGGTTTCTTTGAATTTCTTGCCAATGATTTTTGCAACCCTTTTTTCTCCAGTAAATCTCACATCTTAAGCTTCTAGATCTCAAAGTTGTTTTTACCGCTGAACTTTTCAACTTCAAGCTTCGAACTCTCCATCTTAGCCATTTGCACAAAAAATCTCCTAATATCCACTGCTTATAAAACCCAAGGCCCAAATCACTTCTTATAAAAAATCCTTTTAAATGTGGAGGAATTATAAATAAGGTTAAATGTGGATCCTTAATAAAATAAGGTTAAATGATAACCACAAAAGGCTTAATCCAAAAAAAAAACCCTTTTAATAATACAATTTTTTTTAATAAAAAACTTTTATAAAGAAAAAGATTTACTTTTTAAAACATGCACCTTTTAAATTCTTCCACCCTTTTATTACAAAATCATCCTCACTGTTATATGATTCTTTTAAAAAATGAGTATTTCATTCTTAATTAAAATTCAACTCTCATACCTCTTCACACCTTTTAATATATTTTAAAAAAAACGCCTCCACGTGACTTGTGCAAAATAGTTCATACCTTAAGTTTTTCATAAATTCTTCATACCTTAAGAAATTATTTATCTGTTGAATTTTAAGGAGACGTTGTGACTTTAGTATTTAAGGGAGATGTCACACCTCATGCAACACTAGAGTGTGGGGATTCTACACCTCCCGACACACTGGAGTGCAGAAATCATGAAAGATCTGCACAATGTTCCTCATACTCAACTGCAGAAATTTCACAAATTTTTCACAAGCGTAAGGCTAAGTAATAAGTCTTCACACCCTTCAAGAGGAGGGACTTGCGGGGATGTATAAATTGACACACCCTCACATATATTTCACTTTTGGATTCTTTGCGAGTTTGACACTCCTTCATCCAGCTCTAACCAGCTCTGATACCACTTGTTAGAATTATCAATGCGGAAATCACAATTCTCAATGATAATTAACAATTACACACATAATAAATAGACACGGGGATTTCACATGGCTCACCCAAACATTGGGCTACATCCACCAAGCATAGGAATCGGTTTTCCTATTATTCATATTATTGATATTACCTCAAATTTGCAAGTTCTCTCTTAGTCTCTCACACTCAGTCATCTCACAGTCGTATTTTCCTCTGTGGGCTTACATGAATTTATACATTCACACAAGAAACTGAATATTCAATGCAATCCCTATCCATATTCTAACTTGGTCTATTTGGTTGTAAAAAACACAGGATATTATGATCCAAATATGTTCTTGGTAATTGGTTGTCACCAAATCCCAAAAATCTCCACCTTGACAACAATTAACCTGATACATTGCTTCTTCCATTTGTTCATCACCTTTGTTGAAGCCAAGAGAAGCCAAGTATGACTGCAACATCTCTAATAAAATTGGTTTCATGATCTTGCATGTGCGACTTGCATGAGTTTGGATTTCTTGAGGGGTCACTCCACCTCCAACATGTCTTCCACAATTGTATTGTAAGACACATTTAGTGATAGATCTCCTCCTATCCAAAATACCTATAAAATATACATTACAATTATCACAGACCTTCTCAGTGTAACCATTATAGGTGACATTTGTGCTTCTCATACGTTGAAGCACCCATTTCACTGTAACACCTGAATCTATCACGTTTCTAACAACATCATTAGCAGGTGAAACATATGGTCTTAACCATTTCATCGCATACAACAGACCTCCTACTGAACTTACACGAGACAATCATTTCTTCTTTATATACAGACCCTATGCTTGAAGAAAACTTATACTAGAAAGCAAGAGGGATAAAAATTGGTTTTACAGTGTTCATACTAAAATCCAACCACAACTTACCATTACCATCTCTGTGTACTTCCATGCCCATAATTTTCTTTGTTGCTCCTTGATCCCTCATCTGAATTGACTTGTCCACATGAGTCATTTTCTTACTAATTTTATCCATGCTTCGCCTTGCATCGAGCATATCATCAGAAAAGAACATCAAGACTATGAATGTACTATAAACTATATAGTCATTCCTACCCTTGTATAAATCCTGACTCACTATAAAGGATTCAAACCTCTTGTATATTTGCCTAGGGACCAATAGGCCATACAATGAATTATCTAGCATGCAAACAAATTTACTATTGCAATATTGAATAAACCCTTTTGGTTATTCCATACATACTATATCTTTGTCAATGATGACCTTGTGAGAAGTAGGATCCCACACACAATATCCATTTATACCATCATCATAACTTGCAGAGATATAAAACAAGCAGGAATTCAGAAAGAGAGATTTTAAGCCTGGAAATGATTTACTGCTTGCAAGTACCTCCAATTTTTTCTTGCTCTTATGACCTTGATGTTTCTACCATAAACAAGAAAATACATCTGTCACTTCAGATGCTACTTCAGTATAGACTTCGAGCTTATAAAGGTTATCAACCTTTGTTTCCTTCATCACTACTAAATTACCTTTCGACATTGTGAGAGCTCCACCTTGACCTGTATACTTATATCCACAAGAATCAAACACTCCCAATGAAATCAAATTTGATTTAAGCTCAGGTACATATCTAACATCAGTTAATTCCCTAACAATACCATCAAACATCATGATTCTAATACTGCCAACCCCAACAGTTTTACATGGAATACCATTTCCCATAAATACTACACCCTCATCAACATGTTGGTAAGAAAAGAACCAATTTATATGTGAGCACATGTGGTGGGAGGCACCTGAATCTAACTTCCATTCTTCTTGATATTGTAAATTACTAGAAATGGATAAAACGTGATCAATTATACCTGAATTTGTTACAACCAAATTTGCTTCGTTCGTAGAGTTTTCCTTATATTCCTTAATCTTCCAACAATCTTTCTTCAGATATCCTGTTTTGCCACATTACCGACATTTTTCTTTACCCTTTCCGTGTCTTGAATTAGATCGGAAAGAAATTCTCTCATTCTTCTATGTGGTTTGACCTATGATCAACATCGCCTCTGAAGTTGAGGTTTCTTTACTAGATTTTCTCCTCATCTCCTCATCCAACAAAGCTCCCACGATTGACTTATAATCTAAAACATCTGCTAAGCTAAAGCTAATAGAGGTGACTAGATTATTCCAAGACTCTAGAAAAACAAACAATAGTGTAATAGTCTTATCTTCATATTTGAATATAACTTCCATACTATTCAATTGAAATATGAGGGCATTGAAGATATTTAAATGGTCAACAACTTTTGTACCTTCCTTCATCTGCAAACTGTACACTTGTCTCTTCAAGTAGATTTTGCTTGTCAAGGACTTCATCATATATAGAATTTCCAACTTGCTCGATAAGCTTGATGTTGTATCCTCTCCTACGATATTAAACAAAACCTCATCCGCCAAACATAAACGAATGGTGCTAAGAGATTTCACATCCAAATCCTCCCATTACCATTCTGTCATGGTTGTTGGTTTCTTTGACTTTCCTGCCAGTGCTTTTTGAAACCCTTGTTGCACCAGTAAATCCCACACCTTAATCTTCCAGAGCTTAAAGTTGGTTTTACCAATGAACTTTTCAACTTCAAAATTTGAACTCTACATCTTAGCCATTTGCACAAAAAATCTCCTAATATCCACTGCTTATCAAACCCAAGTCCCAAATTACTTCTTATAAAAAATCCTTTTAAATGTGGAGGAATTATAAATAAGGTTAAATGTGGATCCTTAATAAAATAAGGTTAAATGATAACCACAAAAGGTTTAATCCAAAAAAAAAAAACATTTTGATAATAGAAAAAGTTTTAATAAAAAATGCTTATAAAGAAAACGATTTACTTTTTAAAACATCCACCTTTTAAATTCTTCCACCCTTTTATTAAAAAACCAACCTCACTCTTATATGATTATTTTAAAAAAGGAGTATTTAATTCTCAATTAAAAGTCAACTCTCATACCTCTTCACATCTTTTCATATATTTTTAAAAAACCGCCTCCACGTGACTTGTGCAAAATAGTTCATACCTTAAATTTTTCATAAATTCTTCATACCTTAAGAAATTCTTTATCCGTTGAATTTTAGGGAGTGTCGTGACTTTTGGATTTAAGGGAGCCGTCGCACCTCACGGAACACTGGAGTGCGGGGAGTCTGCACCTCTCGACACACTGGAGAGAAGAAATTGTGAAAGATCTATGGATTGTTCCTCATACTCAACTGCAGAAATTTCACAAATTTTTCATAAGCGTAAGGCTGAGTAATAAGTCTCTGCACCCTTCGAGAGGAGGGACCTACAGTGATGTATAAATTGACGCACCCTCACATAGATTTCACTTATGTCTTCTCCGAGAATTTGACGCTCCTTCAACCAGCTCTAACCAGCTCTGATACCAATTGTTACAACTGTTAATGCGGAAAACACAATATTCAATGATAATTAACAATCACACACATAAGAAATAGATGCAAGGATTTCACATGGTTCACCCAAACGTTGGGCTATGTCCACCAATCATAGGCATCGATTGTATTATTATTCGGATTATGGAGATTACATCATATTTGCAAGTTCTCTCTCAGTCTCTCACACTCAGTCATCTCACAATCATATTTGCCTCTATGGGCTTACATGAATTTATACATTCACACAAGAAATTGAATATTAAATGCAATCCCTATCCATATTCTAACTTGGTCTATTTGGTTGTAAACAACGTAGAATAATAGGATCCAAATCTTTTCTTGGTAATTGATTGTCACCAAATCCCAACAATTAACGTGATACCTTGCTTCTTCCTTTTGTTCATCACCTTTGTTGCAAGCCAAGAGAAGCAAAGCACCACTGCAAATTCTCTAATAAAATTGGTTACATGATCTCGCCTGTGTCACTTGCACGAGTTTGGATTTCCTGAGGGGTCACTCCACCTCCAACATGTCTTCCACAACTGTGTTGTGAGACACATTTAGTGATAGATCTCCTCCTATCCAAAATACCTGTAAAATATACATTACAATTATCACAGACCATCTCAGTGTAACCATTATAGGTGACATTTGTGCTTCTCATATGCTGAAGCACACATTTCACTGCAACACATGAATCTGTCACATTTATGACAACATCATTAGCTTGTGAAAGATCTGGTCTTAACCATTTCATCGCATACAATAGACCTCCTACTGAACTTACATGAGACATAATTGTTTCTTCTTTATAGACAGGCCCTATGCTTGAAGAAAACTTATAATGGAAAGCAAGTGGGATAAAAATTCGTTTTACAATGTTCATACTGAACTCCAACCACAACTTACCATTACCATCTCTGTGTACTTCCATGCCCATTATTTGTTTTGTTGCTCCTTGATCCCTCATCTGAATCGACTTGTCCACTTGAGTCATTTTCTTACTGATTTTATCATTTCTTTGGCTTGAATTGAGCATATCATCAACAAATAACATCAAGCTTGTGAATGTACTATAAACTGTATATTCATTCCTACCCTTTGATAAATCCCGACTCACTATGAAGGATTCAAACCTCTTGTATATTTTCCTAGGTACCAATAGGCCATACAATGAATTATCTAGCATGAAAACAAATTTACTATTGTGATATTGAATCAACCCTTTTGTTTTTTCTATACATACTATATCTTTGTCAATGATGACCTTGTGAGAAGTAGGATCCCACACATAACATCCCTTTATACCATTATCATAATTTGCAAAGATATAAAACAAGAAGGAATTAAGAAACAAAAATTTTAAGTCTGGAAATGATTTACCGCTTACCAGTACCTCAAATGATTTACCACTTACCAGTACCAACAATTTCCACCTTGACAACAATTAACCTGATACCTTTCTTCTTCCTTTTGTTCATCACCTTTGTTGCAAGCCAAGAGAAGCCAATAACCACTGCAAATTCTCTAATAAAATTGGTTTCATGATCTCGCCTGTGTGACTTGCACGAGTTTGGATTTCCTGAGGGGTCACTCCACCTACAATTATCACAGACCATCTCAGTGTAACCATTATAGGTGACATTTTTTCTTCACATACGCTAAAGAGCCCATTTCATTGCAACACTTGAATCTGTCATGTTTCTTACAACATCATTAGCATGTGAAACATATGGTCTTAACCATTTCATTGCATACAACAAACCTCATACTAAACTTACACGAGACATAACCATTTCTTCTTTATAGATAGGCCCTATGCTTGAAGAAAACTTATAATGGAAAGAAAGAGGGATAAAAACTAATTTTACAATGTTCATACTGAACTCCAACCACAGCTTATCATTACCATCTCTGTGTACTTCCATGCCCATAATTTATTTTTCTGCTCCTTGATCCCTCATCTGAATTGTCTTGTCCACCTGAGTCATTTTCTTACTGATTTTATCCATGCTTTGGCTTGCATCGAGCATATAATCAGAAAAGAACATCAAGACTATGAATGTACTATACACTATATATTCAGTGCTACCCTTTGATAAATCCTAACCCACTATGAAGGATTCAAACTTCTTGTATATTTTCCTGGGTACCAATAGGCCATACAATGAATTATCTAGCATGTAAACAAATTTACAATTGCGATCTTGAATCAACCCTTTTGGTTGTTCCATACATACTATATATCTATCAATGATGACCTTGTGAGAAGTAGGATCCCACACACAACATCCCTTTCTACCATCATCATAACTTGTGGAGATATAAAAAAAAGAAGGAATTCAGAAACAAATATTTTGAGTCTCGAAATGATTTATCATTTACCAGTGCCTGCAATTCTTTCTTTCTCTTATGACCTTGATGCTTCTACCATAAACAATAAGATACATCTGTCACTTTAGATTCTACTTCAGTACTTACTTCCATCTTATAAAGGTTATCAACCTTTGTTGCCTTCATCACTACTAAATTACCTTTCGACACGGTGAGAGCTCCACCTTGACCTGTATACTTATATCCACAAGAATCCAACACTCCCAATGAAATCAAATTTGATTTAAGATAAGGTACATATATAACATCTATTAATTCCCTAACAATGCCATCACACATCATGATTCTAATACTTCCAACCCCAAAAGTTTTACATGGAATACAATTTCCCATAAACACTACACCCTCATCAATAGATTGGTAATAAAATAACTGATTTCTATGTGAGAACATGTGGTGGGAGGCACCTGAATCTAACTGTCATTCCTCTTGATATTGTAAATTACTATAAATGGATAAAATGTGATCAATTATACCTGAATTTGTTAGAACCAAATTTGCTTCCTTCGTAGAGTTTTCCTTAGATTCCTTTCTCCTCCAGAAATATTTCTTGAGATGTCCTCTTTTTCCACAACACTGACATTTTTCTTTACCCTTTCTATGTATTGACTTAGATCAGAAAGAAATTCTCTCATTCTTCTCTGTGGTTCGACCTTTGATCAGCATCGCCTCTGAAGTTGAGGTTTCTTTACTAGATTTTCTCCTCATATCCTCAGCCAACAAAGCTCCCACAACTGAGTCATAATCTAAAACATATGTTGAGCAAAAGCTAATAGAGGTGACTAGATTATCCCAAGACTCAGGCAATGAACACAATAATGTAATAGTCTTATCTTCATCTTCGAATATAACTTCCATACAAGTCAATTGAAGTATGAGGGTATTGAAGGTATTTAAATGGTCAGCAACTTTTGCACCTTCCTTCATCTGCAAACTGTACAATTGTCTCTTAAAGTAGATTCTTCTTGTCAAGGACTTCATCATATATAGACTTTCCAACTTGATCCATAAGCCTGATGTTGTATCCTCTCCTACGATATTAAACAAAACCTCATCCGCTAGACATAAAAGAATGGTGCTAAGAGCTTTCGCATCCAGATCCTCCCATTCCCATTCCGTCATGGTTGTTGGTTTCTTTGAATTTCCTACCAATGCTTTTTGAAACCCTTGTTGCACCAGTAAATCCCGCATCTTAAGCTTCCAGAGCTCAAATTTATTCTTATCGCTGAACTTTTCAACTTCAAACTTCGAACTCTGCATCTTAGCCATTTACACAAAAAATCTCCTAATATCCACTGCTTATAATACCCAACGCCCAAATCACTGCTTATAAAAAGTCCTTTTAAATGTGGAAGAATTATAAATAAGGTTAAATGTGGATCCTTAATAAAATAAGGTTAAATGATAACCACTAAAGGTTTTATCCAAAAAAAAAACCTTTTAATACTATAAAACGTTTTAATAAAAAACTTTTATAAAGAAAAAGATTTACTTTTTAAAACATCCACCTTTTAAATTCTTCCACCCTTTTATTAAAAAATCATCCTCACTCTTATACGATTCTTTTAAAAAGGGAGTATTTTGTTCTTAATTAAAAGTCAACTCTCATACCTCTTCACACCTTTTCATATATTTTTAAAAAACCGCCTCCATGTGACTTGTGCAAAATAGTTCATACCTTAAGTTTTTCATAAATTATTCATACCTTTAGAAATTCTTTATCCACTAAATTTTAGGGAGATGTCGTGAATTTTAGATTTTAGGGAGCCACTGCACCTCACACAACATTGAAGTGTGGGAAGTTCTTACCTCCCAACACACTGGAGTGCATAAATCATGAAAGATCAACGGATTGTTCCTCATACTCAAACGTGAAAATTTCACAAATTTTTCACGAGCGTAAGGATGAGTAATAAGTCTCTGAACCATTCGAGAGGAGGGACCTGTGGGGATGTATAGATTGATGCACCCTCACACATATTTCACTTATGGCTTCTCTGAGAATTTGACGTTGCTTCAACCATCTCTGATACCACTTCTTATAATTGTCAATGCAGAAAACACAATTCTCAATGATAATTAACAATCACACACATAAGAAATAGACACAAGGATTTCACATGGTTCAACCAAACATAGGGCTACGTCAACCAATAATAGGCATCAGTTGTCTTAATATTCAGATTATGGAGATTACATTAGATTTGCAAGTTCTCTCTCTGTTTCTCACACTCAGTCATCTCGCAGTCGTATTTGCCTCTACGGGCTTACATGAATTTATACATTCACACAAGAAACTGAATATTAAATGCAATCCCTATCTAAATTCTAACTTGGTCTATTTGTTTGTAACCAACGTAGAATAATAGGATCTAAATATGTTCTTGGTAATTGGTTGTCACCAAATCCCAACAATCTCCACCTTGACAACAATTAACCTGATACCTTGTCTCTTCCTTTTGTTCATCACCTTTGTTGCAATCCAAGAGAAGCCAAGCACCACTACAACATCTCTAATAAAATTGGTTTCATGATCTCGCCTGTGTGACTTAAATGAGTTTGGATTTCCTGAGGGGTCACTCCACCTCCAACATGTCTTCCACAACTGTGTTGTGAGATACATTTAGTGATAAATCTCCTCTTATCCAAAATACCTGTAAAATATACATTACAATTATCACAGACCATCTCAGTGTAAACATTATAGCTGACATTTTTGCTTCTCATATGATGAAGCACCCATTTCACTCCAACACCTGAATCTGTCACATTTCTGACAACATCATTAGCATGTGAAACATCTCGTCTTAACCATTTCATCGCATACAACAGAGATCCTACTAAACTTACATGAGACATAACCTTTTCTTCTTTATAGACAGACCTTATGCTTGAAGAAAAATTATAATGAAAAGCATGAGGGATAAAAACTGGTTTTACAATGTTCATATTGAACTCCAACCACAACTTACCATTACCATCTCAGTGTACTTCCATGTCCATAATTTGTTTTGTTGCTTCTTGATCCCTCATCTGAATTGTCCTGTCCACTTGAGTCATTTTCTTACTGATTTTATCCATGCTTCGGCTTACATCGAGCATATTATCATCAGAGAACATAAATATTGTGAATGTACTATAAATTGTATAGTCATTCCTACCCTTTGACAAATCATGACTCACTATGAAGGATTCAAACCTCTTGTATATTTTCCTGGGTACCAATAGGCCATACAATGAATTATCTATCATGCAAACAAATTTATTGTTACGATCTTGAATCAACCATTTTGGTTGTTCCATACATACTATATCTCTGTCAATGATGACCTTGTGAGAATTAGGATCCCACACATAACATCCCTTTATACCATCATCATAACTTGCAGAGATATAAAACAAGTAGGAATTCAGAAAGAAAGATTTTGAGTCTGGAAATGATTTACCGTTTATTAGTACCTGCAATTTTTTCTTGCTCTTATGACCTTGATGCTCTTTCCATAAACAAGAAGATACATCTTTCACTTCAGATGCTACTTCAGTATTGTCTTCCATCTTATAACGATTATCAAACTTTGTTTGCTTCATCACTACTAAATTACCTTTCGACACTGTGAGAGCTCCACCTTGACCTGTATACTTATATCCACAAGAATCCAACACTACCAATGAAATCAAATTTGATTTAAGCTCGGGCACATATCTAACATCCGTTAATTCCCTAACAATACCATCGAATATATTGATTCTAATATTGCCAACTCTAACAGTTTTACATGGAATACCATTTCTCATAAACACTACACCCTCATCAACATATTGGTAAGAAAATAACCAATTTCTATGTGAACACATGTGGTGGGAGGCACCTAAATCTAACTTCCATTCTTCTTGATATTGTAAATTACTAGAAATGGATAAAACGTGATCAATTATACTTGAATTTGTTACAACCAAATTTTCTTCCTTCGTGGAGATTTCCCTTTCTCTTCCAACAATCTTTCTAGAGATGTAATGTTTTGCCACAGTACTAACATTTTTTTTTACCCTTGCAACCCTTATTGCACCAGTAAATCCCGAATCTTAAGCTTCTAGAGCTTAAAGTTGTTTTTACCGTTGAACTTTTCAACTTCAAACTTTGAACTCTGCATCTTAACCATTTGCACAAAAAATCTCCTAATATCCATTGCTTATAAAACCCAATGCTCAAATCATTGCTTATAAAAAATCCTTTTAAATGTGAAGAAATTATAAATAAGGTTAAATGTGGATCCTTAATAAAATAAAGTTAAATGGTAGCCACAAAAGGTTTAATTAAAAAAAAACATTTTAATAATATAACAAGTTTTAATAAAAAACTTTTATAAAGAAAAAGATGTACTTTTTAAAACATCCACCTTTTAAATTCCTCCACCCTTTTATTAAAAAACCATCCTCACTCTTATACGATTCTTTTAAAAAAAGAGTATTTTGCTCTTAATTAAAAGTCAACTCTCATACCTCTTCACACCTTTTCATATATTTTTAAAAAACTGCCTCCACGTGACTTGTGCAAAATAGTTCATACCTTAAGTTTCTCATAAATTCTTTATCCGTTGAATTTTAGGGAGCCGTCGAGACTTTTGGATTTAAGGGAGACGTCGCACCTCACACAACACTGGAGTGCGGGGAGTCCGCACCTCCCAACACACTAGAGTGTAGAAATCGTGAAAGATCTACGCACTGTTCCTCGTACTCAATTGGGGAAATTTCACAAATTTTTCATGAGCGTAAGGCTGAGTAATAAGTTTCCTCACCTTTCAAGAGGATGGACTTGCAGGGATGTATAAATTTACGCACCCTCACACAGATTTCACTTATGGCTTCTTCGCGAATTTGACGCTCCTTCGACTAGCTCTAACCAGCTCTGATACCACTTGTTAGAATTGTCAATGTGGAAAACACAATTCTCAATAATAATTAACAATCACACACATAAGAAATAGACACATGGATTTCACGTGGTTCACCCAAACATTGGGCTACGTCCACCAATCATAGGCATCGGTTGTCTTATTATTCGGATTATGGAGATTACATCAGATTTCCAAGTTCTCTCTCAGTCTCTCACACTTAGTCATCTCATATTCGTATTAGTCTCTACAGGATTACATGGATTTATACATTCACACAAAAAACTGAATATTAAATGCAATCCTTATCCATATTCTAACTTGGACTATTTGGTTGTAACCAATTCAGAATAATAGGATCCAAATCTGTTCTTGGTAATTGGTTGTCACCAAATCCCAACAATCTCCACCTTGACAACAATTAACCTCATACCTTAGTTCTTCCTTTTTTTCATCACCTTTGTTGCAAGCCAAGAGAAGCCAAAGACCACTGAAACTTCTCTAATAACACTGGTTTCATGATCTCGCCTGTGTGGCTTGCATGAGTTTGGATTTCCTTAGAGGTCACTCCACCTCTAACATGTCTTCCACAACTGTGTTGTGAGACATATTTAGTGATATATCTCCTTCTATCCAAAATACATGTAAAATATACATTACAATTATCAAAGACCATCTCAGTGTAACCATTATAGGTGAAATTTGTGCTTCGCATATGTTGAAGAACCCATTTCACTGCAACACCTGAGTCTGTCACGTTTATGAAAACATCATTAGCATGTGAAACATCTGGTATTAACCATTTCATCGCATACAACAGACCTCCTACTGAACTTACACGAGACATAACATTTTCTTCTTTATAGACAGGCCCTATGCTTAAAGAAAACTTATAATGGAAATCAAGAGGGATAAAAACTGGTTTTACAATGTTCATACTGAACTCCAACAACAGCTTACCATGACGATCTCTGTGTACTTCCATGCCCATAATTTTCTTTGCTACTCCTTGATCCCTCATCTGAATTGTCCTGTCCACCTGAGTCATTTTCTTACTAATTGTATCCATGCTTCAGCTTGCATCAAGCATATCATAAGCAAAGAACATCAACACTATGAATGTACTATAAACTGTATAGTCATTTCTACCCTTTGATAAATCCTGACTCACTATGAAAGATTCAAACCTCTTGTATATTTTCATGGGTACTAATAAACCATACAATGAATTTTCTAGCATGCAAACAAATTTACTGTTGTGATCTTGAATCAACCCTTTTGGTTGTTCCATACATACTATTCTCTGTCAATGATGACCTTGTGAGAAGTAGGATCCTACTCACAACATCCCTTTATACCATCATCATAACTTGTAGAGATATAAAACAAACAAGAATTCAGAAACAAAGATTTTGAGTCTGGAAATGATTTACCGTTTACCAGTACCTGCAATTATGTCTTTCTCTTATGACCTTGATTCTTCTGCCATAAACAAGAAGATACATTTGTCACTTTAGATGCTACTTCGGTACTGCTTTCCAACTTATAAAGGCTATCAACCTTTGTTGCCTTCATTACTACTAAATTACATCAGATTTGCAAGTTCTCTCTCCGTCTCTCACACTCAGTGATCTCACAGTCGTATTTGCCTCTGAATGCTTACATGAATTTATACATTTACACAAGAAACTGAATATTAAATGCAATCCCTATCCATAATCTAACTTGGTCTATTTGGTTATAACTAAATCTGTTCTTGGTAATTGGTTGTCACCAAATCTCAATAGAAAGTTGATCATTTTATTTTTTTGATATTTAAGATTTGTCTTATTTTGAATTTGATTAGGAAATCTTTCCTAAAATTGTAATTTTTTATTATTGAAATTGTGAATGTGTTAGGAGAATCTTCTCTAAATTATGATTTTAAATTGTTAAAATTATTAAAATTGTGAATTTGTCAATAGAGTCTTGACAAAATTGTAATTTGAAATTGTTATTTTTAGAATCTGAATTGGAAGTGTTTAGTTCAAAAACTCTGGAACAAGCTGTAAAAATGAGTTGAGTACCTTATAATGCATGTAGAGCAACCAGGATTGTACAATGTGAACATATTTGAGATTTTTTATTAATCCAAAATATTTTTTGATGAATTTGAAAGTTAATATTTGATAAATTTTATTAATCCAAGATCCGCTTGATTGTTTGGCCTCATATTAATAATTCTTTTTCACAAGTGTTTTAGGATAATTACATGATTTTTTAGTTTAATAAATATTTTTAAAAAAATTAAATGATAAGTAAGACATCTTACAATTTGTTTTAAATAACCTTTTATAAAAGGTGATAAAAGACATTCGTTTCAGGTTTAAGTTTTTGATAGGGTTTTCATTTTAAAAAAATGAATTATATTTTTAATGTTATATAAAACTTTCTTATCCATAGTTTTAATGTTTCTCTTTCATTTGTTTTAATTTGCTAAAACTTGTTGATTGTGAATTTCTTTAATTCACTACGTGGGGTATTGTCATTTTCATGAAGAATTTTCCATGTTCAGCTCATGTGGAGATCCATCAAATCACTGCTACAAAGGAGGAGTTTTGCATGAGAAGGGAATGTAGAATGTGTGGAAGAACAGTTGATTTAAGGCTTCCTCTGATCATGGAAAACTGATGTGTGTCTTTTCTATACAAGCAGAAGAAAATAATTGTTGGTGCATGCCAAAGAGAAGGATTTATCAATTATTGTGTCCAATTATTTTCCCACAATTTTTATGTTCATTTAATTGCTATAACTATTGACGAGAAGGAGATATATGTGTGAAAGAGTGCCATCATGGAAGAAGGGAAGTCGTCACTTTAAGAAAGATCCATGCCCATTATAAAGAGGAAGTTGCAATTGATAGACATTGTAAGTAAGAGCTTCCTGGTAGAAAATAAAGAAAGAGCTACACTGTAGAAGCACATTGTTCATTTGCTACTCAGTTTTTTTATTAGCATTATATTTTTAATATGAAATAAATGATTATGATTCACCAAATTAGATGAAAGAGATTATAGTGCAATGAAATGTCCCGTGAGATTGACTCAGATACATCTTGTATCCAGAATATTTTCTTACAGAATTGGAGAGCACCATGGTTGGCTACCTAGGTGTCTCGGTAGATGGAAGAATGTCTATAGGATGGCCAGTTTTTCAGTCTTTGCAGTCAAATTTGAATTGATTTCTTGGTTTGAAGCAATTGTGTTTCCAAATCTAGAAGGGATCTGTAGGTAAATTATCAGTAGGGATAGTTGTCAAATTAATTTGGGAGTTATGGATCTTGGGAATTATCCCTCATTAGTTGTTAAATACATGTGACTGGTATGATAATTAGGTTACGCGATAGGTGTGTGAGTTTTTTTCCGGTGATTGATTTCGGGAGATCCGTGATTCGAGATTTTAGGGAGGGAACTCAAGAACTACACCTTTACGATGCTTAAGAGATAGCTTGATGGAGTTAGTAGTCTGGAAGATTTCAAAATGGTTAAGGGATGTTGATGAAGACCATACCTGATAGAGATCAAGAAAAGTAGTACTCGTTAAGGGAGGGTGTTAGAGTAATTAACTACCATTTGTCTTATGTTCTTAATATGTGATATTCTTCATCATATTATTAATGTTGTGGTTTTCTACTTGCAACGTAGATATTATCTCTATGTGATCAATTTTGTTTTTTATTAGGAGTTTGTTAGATCTAGGAGAGATCTTAGATTCTATTTAGGTGTGTGGTTGAGAGATTTTGTCCGCAAATGGATTGTGTGACTAATATAGTCAATTTATTTTAAAGACAAGCTTAATGTATTTATATGTACTTATTTTGATTGAATAATAACATATACAAGAAAAGAATTTGTGTGTGAATAATGTCTTCTCTCCCATTTTCTAAATCAGTTTAGGTTTATGTTCCACATTTCCAAGAAGATAGTTGTTCTTAAAGTGCATTCCCTGTTTTTTTTAAAACAAGAGAACAAATTCTTTTAAACTCAAATAACGAGTGTATGGAAATAATAAGTCTATGGATTCCAAATTGGTATGCATGTGATGTAAAGTATCGGGGAGGTAGTATAGTGGTATTTCTATATCCATGTCCATTTGTCAAAAGAAAAGTTATTGAGGAGGTTGATAGGTACTGGGGTACATAGGACTAACCCATAGAATGAAGGTGTTGATGTCTATATGGGAGTTTCAATTGGTGCCCAAGAATGAAAGGGGTTCCTTAGGCTCGACATCCAAAGTACGATAAGTGAAGTAATATATATATGGAATCAAGTATTGATTCCATAACATGAGGGGGACTACCTAAAGAGAAAACCTCTCCTTAGGTCTGATGCATCTCACGCCTTTATGGTGAATTGGTACGATCAATTGGATCACTAAATCGTCAAGTGTACAATTCTCAAGCATGCGATGATGAGCTAAATTCGAGCATGTGAGAAACCACCAAGTGAAAGAGAATTGATGTCTCTATTTTCTTGGTTCAAGGAACTCACCAAAGATGGAAATAAGTACAAGGTACACAATCATATAAGTCAAGCCCCTAGAACAAAAGTTTTGAAGTTGATAGGGTAAGGCTTGTTGAAGGAAAGGAAATGATGAAAATCCTTGAATTCAACACAAGGTATAAATTAAAGTGTGACTAACATAAAGTGACACAAAAGTGGATAGGAAGGCAATGAGAGGTGGGCTCAAGAATACCCTTGTTTGGAGAACAAAAGAAAGGATGACCTAACAATGACTGAAAATAGTCTATGGGGAATGGTCAATTACTGGGTAGAAGGATTTTCAAGGACATATCAATGAACCAATGGGACAACTAGTGGTCAAAGTTTGGAAACAAGGGATGGGCATGACTCAAAGAGGTGCTGTAACAGGATGCAATGTGGAACTGAGTATATTCCATGGGACATAAAGGTGATGCATCTCATATGTTCTGAACAAAAGAGACACAAGGATGCTACTGAGACTAAACCAAGTATTGTAAAAGAAAAAGGTCCTATGGGGATTTTTGAAGGGGTGCTAGGAGGAGAGGGTAATATATGTAGTACCAAAAGGAGAATACAATAGATATACCCAATGTGTCAAAAGACACGGTATCCAATTAGAATCCTACGAGGAAAAAATGAAAGGGGATACATATGGGAAACAAGAAGATAAATGCCCTAGAAAAATCCATAAGGTAGTAATGCTGAAGGTGAAAACTAAAAATGGAAGTGATCAATGGTAGGGACATGAATGGAAATATCCTAAAGGGTAGGTGAATTGTGGCACAAAAATGAAGAATTGTCATTGTATGGATGAAGTGGAGGACTTATGATACATGATAATCCAACAAATTCCAACAATAAATGGGGGAGTCTCGAGGGTATGGTTTTCAAAATGATGATAAGGAAGCATGTGCCTCCACTTCAGTATGTAGACTAAATACACTCCCAATCCCTAAGGGATTGAATGAATTGGGAACCAAAAAAAGTGAGGGTCATTATTCGAGTGCACCCATGTGATGAAGGCTCTATAACCATGTTGTCAGGTTGAATTGGCATGTCAATCAAGTAAGGGGAAATTTTGAAGGTGAGCCCCAATAAGACTCACTCTCATTTGGGATGACAATTTCTGACCAGGGAGACAAATAATTCCCCCCCAAAATAATTCTTTCTAATCCTAAGTCTAATCTAATTAAAGAAAATGAAAACTATGTATTCTAACTATTTCTAACCTATCCTATTCAAGAGAATTTATAAAAGATAGACACAGTATGAAATGTTATTACTGATAGAAGAAATAGTTCATGTTAACAACAATAGGTTGAAGAAGTAATGAAACAAATATAATCATAAATAGTTATAAATTACACCCACAACATCCTCCACGTATCTATTGGAAACCATAAATGCATAAGCCTCTCAAATAACAAGCATAGAAATAGTTCATATGAAAATATCATTCTAGAAACTCATAAAACAAAAGTACATGTAGAAAAGTCTCATATAAATTCATAAATATTCATGATTCTCAAATTTCCTTATGCTCTTTATTTAATCAAAGATAATAGTACCATCTGATGCTACTATGGGAAAAAGTCCTTTGATTCAATGGTCTTCCTTTTATAAAACAAGTAATACATTTCACATTCTTTAGCTGTGATATGTAAACCGCCATGGATATTTCACTAGAATAGTTGGTCACAACAAATATGATAAATAAAACTGAGATCTACACTATGAATGTTAAATTCCTTTAGGTTACAAAATCTTTAGTTAATGATTTTCTACTTATGCATGAAATAGATAAAATGTGGAAAATAGAGAACAATAAAATACAATCACACACCATCCACAAAACAATACAAATATTTGCTCTAAGAAACCCTTATAGGAGAAAACCCAGTTGGAAGGTGAGGATGCTCTGCTCTCTTTTCTTTAGTATCAAAATAATGCAAGTACAAAGGAGAAGGCACTCTCTATGGAGTTACCTGAGACTTGTATCTTGTTAGGATGCTATAGAATATTAACCCCCTCTATTATGCTCTCTAATTTTCCACTCATAATTGTTCTTCTTTACTATGGAAAAAAATACAATAACATAGAATGGAACCCCTTCTACTAACATCCAGGTATTTAACATAGCTTGATAGCCATCTTGGGGTAGGAATTTGACTTCCTAAACCCTCAATTATGATAAGGTTTAGGACCTTCCAGAATGTTATTTAAGTTACATATGTGGCTAGCCCCATATGTGTGAGTAATAGGGGATGATGTGGCATCCTCGCGTAGCATGGTGGTCAACATGAGAGGTCAACTTTGGAGAGACATACCTTTTTCAACTGAGGTATGATTGACATAATGTTTGCACCATTGGAAATGTACCAATGTGTAGAATAGTGTCATAGGATCCAAGATATGATAGGAAAGTTTTAACCACAAAAAAATCCATTTGTTGCCTCAAAATGGTTTTGGAAGGTTTCAAACCCAAATTCTCCAAACTAATACTTGGCCGTAAAATGACCATATAAGCTAATTCCTCTATTTTTTTCGACTCTAAAAGCATTGAGATAGATGAAAAATAATATAATTATCCAATATAAATCATACCATCACATTTAGGGGGGATTTTGGTCCCAAAAATATTTATAGAATGAGGTGAGGAAATCTTTCCTCTACCTTCTCCATGGAGTACCATTTTTCTTTTCCTAGAAGTTGTCTTTTCAACCCAACCTACCAAAGGTCATGTTGGCCTTGTTTTATAGACTTGTACTTCTTGTGAAAAACTATGTCCTCTACCAACTCTGCCTAAACATTTGGTGTTAAATCCTATATGGAAGGTAGGATCTGCTCCTCCTCCTAGTCTAACATGGAGGGCTCATAGAGTTCAAGATTCTTGACATTCCCTAATAAGTAAATGCACATGTATGGGGTAGATTGAGTCTGTAAGCATTATCTCCCACCTTTTCCAATACCTCAAAAGGACCATACAATAGAGCCTTGATCTTCTTACTAGGACCCTATATTTTTTCCTTATTTAGTTGTAACCATACTCTATCTCCCACTCTAAATGTTATCTCTATTCTATGCCAGTCATGTCTAGCCTTGTACTTTTCCTCTAACTTCTTCAACATCTATTATACTTACAAATGGATCTGCCTGGTTTTCTCAACAAACTTCTCTTCTTTTAATGATTTTCTTGTGTTGTCTTCCCTCTATTATGGGACAAAGTCTCATATGGATCTTGTTAAATACACAAACAAATATCCCTAGGATTAGCCTAGTAATCCTAGAAATAAAGAGGACTAGACTTCTTATGGTTTTCCTAGATGTATATTCAAACACTTAGATTCATGATTATCCTAAGAAGTGATGATGTTTGCATACCTTTATTGAGGTTTTCCTTGATATCTCTTGGTTGTTGTAGTCTTGAAAATTCATCTCTAAGCTCCACAACCTTATGCTTTCATACAAAAGACAAGAAAAACCTTCCTACCTCTCTACTTGGGATTATAATCCTAGATCTAATTTGGTTCTAATCATATCTACAATAAGATGAATCAGATATAAACATTTGTTCATCAATTAGAAACATTTAAAAGGGGGAAAACCAAATTATATATTAATAAATGTAAGAGTAATACATCAAACTCATACCTTGGTTGTCGATGCTTGCTCCCTTAACCTTCTTTCTCCTTGCTCCTCCTTTAGCTCTTTGGTCAAGATAGGATGCACTGACTTTTGGTTGTGGTAGATGGAAGAAGTACCTCTGCAATTGGGCAACATAACGATGCTCTGAATTCTTTCCATTCTTTCCCAAGACTTTCCTTTATTGTATAGCTCTTTGAAGGAGGCTTGGGAGAGCTTCTAGATATTCTAGAGACCACTAGAGACTTGAATGATGTGAGTTCCTAGGCCCTTTCCACGAAGATCCAACTCATCCCTCACCTATCACCTCGTAACTCCTTGAATCTAGAATACTTATAGAGTCTCTCTTATTGATCTACTAGTGACCAACGAGGGCCCTCACATGTTTTCTACTAGGTATTCATCAAGGATCTCAAAAAATGGGCTAAACATTAGGAAAATATGTATTATGGCTTCTATTCTCACATGGTTTCCTCTATGGCATATATAGTGGAAATTAAGGCTATAACAGATCCCCCCTAATGTGTGAGGTTGGGAAAGGAATGGATGGACGAAATACATTAAAATAAAATAGCATCCATGTGAGGCTGTGTGAGGAGAGAGAAAAGGAGTTTCAAAAGTCAAAGAAGTCTTGCAATCAAACACCAAGGATGAGAGAATAAATAGACCATCCCATAAGTAGACATACTCGGACTGTGAATGAGCATGGCTACGAAATAATACACTATGGCTCCATGATATGAAATTCGAGACCATGGCCACGAAATAATACATAGTGGATCCATGATATGAAATGCTAGATCATGGCCATGAAATAATACATAGTAGATTCATGTCATCAATAAGACCGTAGACATGAGACAATACAATAATTATCTATGTCATGAACTCAATCATATCCACTAGAAATACAATGTGTATCTATGTCATGAACATAATCATAGCCACCGATAAATACAATGTGGATCTATGTCACAACATATAGATATCAGGAAGACAACAAGCACTGAGGAGAGTTCCCCTGAAGTCTTCAAAGTAATCATATACAAGTGATATACTCCATCACAACTTGGGAGGGGGGTGTTGTAAAAGAAGGATATGGCCCCAACCCAAGGTATTCATCCCAAACCATGATGGTACGAATATAAAGCATTCGAATAAATGAGTTGATTTTGAGCATGGTAGAATTCATTTGATTACCAGTCATTGACGTATACCATTAACAGACATAAGGGAACCAACCAATGATGAAAATGGAACCCAAGTTACCTAGTACAATCTAACAAGTCTGAATAGATGAGTTGGTGTCGAACACTCATAGAATCAATCAATCAGGGGTCAATGATGTAAACCCATTGTCAATCATGAAGAGGCCTTCCACTGAGGACTACAAGCTCCAAGGTACTAGTTGGTTTCTATATCCCTCTCCCAGATAATATGTTGAAGTCAATAGGAAGAGATCCATTGAAGGAGGGCCTTGATGATGAACATAGTGCAACAACGCGGGAGGCATTGAAGTAATCCCCATGATGACCAGAAGAGTAACCAGTCGGAGGAGTATCTCTTACTCATATTACTGGGACAACTACTAGGAAAGATGAAACCCAACTATATGATGAGGACTCAAACAGGTTCCATGTTCAAGGGAAACTCAACTCACACTGCCATTTTGAGAATAGACCAATGGTGAAAAACCTTCACACTTATTTATTTTTGTATTTTTCCTCCTTCATGGTTTAATGAGCGTGAAAAAGGAATAAAATTGTGCTTAGTCTCCTTCATGGTTTAAAAAGCACAAAATAATCATGAAAGTGGCTTAGTGTGTATTTTTCATTCATTTTTAACGAGCCCAAAAAAGAGCTAAAAGGATACTCGTGAGTGTCTTTTTCATGTCCTTTATGAGTTTGAAAAAGAGATAAAAGTGTACTCGTCGGGAGAGAACGAGTGTCTTAACAACCTACTTCTATGTTCCAAGCACATGGAACTGACCTAATAAATGAGCAATGCAAATGGTATAGGAAAGTGAGGTACACTCTTAGAATATGTTCTCTCCCTAGGTAGATTGATGCAAAAGGGAAGCCAAATAATGCAAGAGCTGGATGGTCAAGGCTACTGCAATAGCGGTAAGAGGGATATGGGAAAACAATAATGCAATAGTGGGAAGCATGATGTGAGAAGAAAATTCATAGGTGACCATTAAGAAACAAAAATTTTCAGGAAACCCCATGGGATATGGCTAGAATATATACTAAGATAGGAAGATGAGGCTCAATCTTCAAGTCATGACAGGGCTAAAGGAGGGATCTTGGGCCTACTAGAAAATACAACATGGGCACCAAATGGTAATCGAGGTGATAACTAGGGTGCCAATAGAGAGTAGGAACTACTACACCAGTTACGAATTGCAAAAGGAATGGATAATATCACAATTGATTGTGTCTAAACATAAGGCAGTGTAATGACAGAATGGATGGTTAATAATGCAATATGGGAAATGCAAGGAAAAACCTATCCCTACATGCAGGTTTGGAAAACAAGTACCTTAAGTGATGTGGATGTCTCGATATCCATAAAAAAATTCCCTATAATCCTGTCAAGCACATGTAAACTAGATTCCAAGGTCAAAATGCGTAGTGAAATCTCAAAGAAGAAAATATTTTTGGATTTTTTGGATATGAGATATGCAAAATAAAATCACGCACACAACACACCTATGTAAAAGGAACTACACATATTGATGGTTTACACAAAGTAGATTCCATTGCAAGGTTCAGGCCAAGGATCGTTTGCATAATCGATTAACTCAAGAGCCATTGTTGACATAATATGGCTTACCATGTCGGGGCCATGCCACATAGGAATGAATGTCTATGGCCAAAGATACTCATAATGAGTGGTTTCGTGAGCTATCAAATATCCTTGATGGGATCCATTAATACATGAAGGAAGTACAAAACATAAATCTTCGATGGAAGGGGTAATATAGAATTCAACGGAAAGTTTTGAAAAATATAACCAAGGTGGAAAAGGTTTAAGACTGGGAATTCTATTGGATGCCCCAAAAAATGCCCCCGGTCTCAGATCAAAAATCATCATGCTAACTCTCGTGGGTTCCAAATTAGGGAGGATGGATTCTTGATGATACTCGTCTTCCCTGGGCTTATCAATGGAATCCATGACTTCCAAGATGGCCTCTTCTGAAGGAAAATTAGTATCTAGGAAATCATATGAACACAGAAAGTCAACAACTCATTTGGGAGGAATAGGATGATCACACTCCATATTAAGATGGAGTTGTTGACCAGTATCATTGGATGCTAATGAGATTATCGGATCGACAATATCAATCGCGATGGGTGACAGGGAAGCTCCATATGATTTGACATCCTCTGGATGACGTACCACCCAAGGATCAAAATATTTAAGGGATCCATTGGTAAATGATGAAATCATGTTGATAGGAGTGATGTTTGGAGTGGGATATAGTAGGGAAAGTGGGAAAATTCCCATAAGAAAAGGATCTTTGAACATTCCCACACCGACATTCAAATAAGACTGCATGGTATCACAAAACAATGATACATTAGACCTCACATTAGATCCAAGGATTAGGGTAAAGAACACAAGATGATTGATCATAATGATTTTCCCTTGGTGAGGGAACCATAGGACCCTAAATACCGACGATACAACTACAATCATATCATAGAAAAAAGTATGCTCTAATATCAAATTGTACTCAAGTGGTGCATCGACGACCTCTACAAAAACAGAGATAGTATTTACACCTAACTCAATGGGTAAGGCGATGATTATTCCATGGGGTTGGAACATGTGTCCACCAAATTCTTTCAATAGTGTTGTAGATGTGTTGATCTTAGGAGATCCAAGGGCCTTGAAACAATAAATAGACATGATGCGAGTCAAGTCTCCTTCATCCACCACTGTCTGGTAGATGCTTTTCCCCAACGATCGCACTATGATCTGAAAGGAGACTTGATGGGAGGGCCTATGAGTAACCTGAGAAGAATCAAAGGTCATCAAACTCAACTCTGAGGGATCAACCCCACCTATCGATGACAACAAGGATTTTCTCTACATGGGGCATATTTGGAGGACTTCAACACATACATGGCATATGGTGCCTGGGCCAAGTCTTCCACAATAATGTAGTTGTGGTTGGATCGTGTGTTTGGATTATGTGTCATGCATCAAAGAACACCCTTTGGGGGAAGAAGTGGTGCGTCAAAACATGGATTCTCTATCTAGAGACGACCACTAGGTTGGGAAGAAGATGTTTCTTCTAATGCATTATGAGAAGGATTGATAATGTCATAGTTTTGGCCCTAGTTTTCAAATTGATTGTTTGGTCATAGATGAAAATGGAATAATTCAAGGAAGACCCCTTATGGTGAGGGGTACCTACCATGACCCCTTGTGGAGGGGTAGGATTTGTGGCAACCATGTTTTTTTGGTTGAGGGGGAAAGGATGGGTTATGACAACAAGATGTTGGGGGGACTGTTGTTGTGATAAAAATCTATGGACCTCATCCTTCCAAGGGCACTGGTGAGTAGGATGGTCTACCCCACAAATTTTCCAAGGGAATCGACTCTTCATATTTTACTTAGTGCCTCCTTAGTGAGTGTTTTGAGTAGAGGCAGTCCCTTTCTCATTGTTGGAATTATTTTTCTTGTTCCTCTTTTTCTTTCCTCTGGGTTGTTGAGGATTATTTAATTTCATGCATTCTTGCGGAGGGGCACGATTTGTGGAAACCATGTTTTTTGGTTGAGGGGGGAAAGTATAGGTTATGCCAATAGGTTTTTGGGGGGACTATTGTTGTGTTAATAATATATGGACCCCATCCTTCCAAGGGAACTAGTGAGTAGGATGGTCTACCCCACAAATTTTGTAGGGCAATCGATTCTTCATATTTTCCTTAGTGCCTCCTTCATGAGTGTTTTGGGTAGAGATTATTCCTTTCTCATTATTGGAATTACTTTTCTTTTTCCTCTTTTTCTTTCCTTCGGGTTGTTGAGGATTATTTAATTGCGTGGAATGAACTGAACTAGGAGGTCTAAGTAGGGACCGTAAACGTTTGAGCACTAGTACCATAAGTTGATGGGTGTGACTTAGTAGACATTTGACCCAACTAAACAACTAACTGGTCGGGGCATGTGAAATAGAACCAACCACACCATCTACATGGGATCATAGGTTTGTTTTCTTGGGATTAGTCAATGGTCGAGAATCATTGTGATGATGTCATAAAGTGTACTCGACTAAGAATAGATCAATTCCAAGTGTTGGTCACACAAAATGGCCTGCTCCTTGGTGATCACCCTGACCATAGTTACATATCTAGTAATGTGTGGTATGAGGGACTTGGTGAACCATTCCATAAGGGATTTGTCCAGAATCTGATTCTTAATCATCGTACTTCTTTGACCCCACTCATGTATATGATCGGAAATATGAGTGGCATTATCTTGACATGGTGAAGCCAAGAGCTTAGTTCATATCTCATGCCGAATGGGAAATTGGTAATGCGTTAAGAACGTCATTTCCAAGTCGTTGAATATTTTAGAGGAGCCTCATTTTAATTCAATGCACCATTAAACATATTTAGTCATGGATCTCTAGAAAATATGCATCCTCACACTATCATCCATCAATGAGTTTGATTAGAAACATAAGTGATATGTTATGATGTGTGTGGAGGGGTCCTCTCTCAGCTTACCATTCAGTTTTGGGACATCGGATGGAAACTTGGAAGGAATTTGAAGCCATGATGGGTCATGGGAAATATGGCCATTTGTTAACCATGAAAAATTCAGTAAATCTAATGCTGCGAGGAAAGGCAACGGTGCAAATTAATACTAGGAGGGAGGTGAATTCTTTGTTGTCCTATATGGACCTTGCAATCCCCCTATATTGGTACTAATGGAGGGTTGGGGATCTCCTGAAGAGTGAGTGCCTCCTGGGATGGTGGCACTTCCAGGAGCATGGTTTCTCCTAGGACCAAACATGCCCCTAGGGTGGTTTCCCCCGAGGGTAAACATGGACCCTCCAGGAAAAACATTCCAAAAGTTATTCCTAGGGAAGAAACCCCCAAAACTAGATGTGTTAACAAGGGGAAAAGATCGCTAAGGTGAAAATTTACCCCCAAGGGATGTGCACCCATGGAAGGGTGTGCTTACCCAAGGAAAGGTAAAACTTCTTGATGTACTACTACCCCTAGCCTTACTAGGGACAACCCAAAAACCACTAGGGATGTTCCATATAAAATATGAACTAGCACCTGATGATACCAAGTGAATCATAGGAATGGTGTAGGTGGAAGGAATTCCACTCCCCATGCTAAAACCAAGGCTTGGACCCCCACTGGAGGAATATCCAAAGGTGGGCAGTGGGATAGACAAGATGGATGTAGAAACGCATGATAAACTAATGGATGGAAAGGATGACACAACTGGCATACCCAAGATTGAGGGACCTGTAGAAAAGGCTATGAATGGTGTAGGTCCAATGGAGCTAAGGGGTGGCAATGTAGACATCACTAGGATGCTCCCTAGGGGATTTCCCCTTGTCCCACTTGAGGAGGGGATCGTAGGATAAAATACACTAGACGTAACATGCGTTCCTAACATGGTGGGAGGATGGATAAACAAAGAAAAAGGTGCACTAAAAATTTCCCTCACTTGGAAAAATATAGGTGTGTCTGGCTCAGTCAAAGGAGGATTAAAATTTGGTGGAGGAACTTCGTCTACCACTTCCACTTTGACCAAACTGGCCTCTTCAAACCAAATATAAAACCCTTTGAATTCCTTGTCACTTATGTCATGTCACTTTAGAGGTGGTTGCACCTCCATAATAGGCTCAATTCCTCATAGCCGACAGGAATGGCACGATACGTCAACCACAGTGAATATACTTTGTTAAAATCCAAACACAAATCAACCTAAGGTCGATCTAGACTCAAAATCAAAGAGAAAACCCCTAATCAAAACTATGCTAACAACAAGAAAAGCAATGGGTTGAGGGGGCTTCCAAAACCCAACCCTATAGGGGAGATGAAGTACCCACAAGATTGGCTAGCGAAGGTGTGAGGAGCAGTTACAATGATCTATGTGAAACAACCTTGACCAATGCAAGTACCCTTTTATTAAGGAGGGAACCCTTAGGTGGAACTCAGACCGTGAACAAGCGTCTACCCCAGTTACTACAGGCACGTCCCACCTACAGTCACCTCTGTAGCTCCCTAGGAAAGGTCACTAAGGATACCACCTAACAATCAATGATCGGGAGAACAGTGGTAGGTCTAACCACATGTAAGGGTAGGGTAACAAAACCCGAAGCTCCCAAGGAATTAAGAAATGAAAAACCACATATACGTAGCAATTGAAGTGGTACCGCAAACACCAAAACAACCATATAGGGGTAATCTCCCTACTTTCCACGATGTGACCTCGTGCTTAACTCCTATGTTAGAGGAGGCTCCCGACCCATTACTTTCAAGTGTAGATTTAACACTCTTTAATGATTCCTAAGTTGAGTTTTGTGGTTTTGGAGAGTTTACTCTCCAATCCTATTCCAAGGTCATAAGCCTAGCTACTATTGGTTCACTATAAAAGAAACGTGTCTAATAAATTTTAGATTACACTTTTTATTTTTAAGGATGTTGCTTAATTTTGAGGGTAACAAATGAAACTTTGTGATGTTTAGACTCTTTACCCAACCAAGAAATCCAAGATGATAATTCAAACTTTTATTTTCATTGAAATATAACTATGGGAGGGGAAGAGATTTTCCTTTTCCTTGTAATTTTTCAAAATGAAACCTTACCCACACCAAGAAACCAACATTCACTTCATAAAGTAAACCAAACAATGTTCCTATTGAATTTTCTTTACTAGTGATTCAAAAGAAATTCTAGCATGTAACAAATATTTTTTGTCTTTTTGTGATTTTTTCCAATTAAAATGTAACCAATTCCATATCTATGCAAGAGAACACATTGTAAATGGAAACCGGCAAGACACTGCAAGCAGATGGGTTGTAGGAAATTGGAAGTGAGGCTGGATCGGCCCACTCCAATGTCACTAGAAAGATCTCACCCAACACTCACCTAGGAGGGTATATCTAGTGATGAAAAATGGCTATACAAGGACAGGTAAAACAACCAATGACAAACACTACTAGATCTTCTCATATTTGTCAGATTGTCTGCCCAACCTTATTGCAATTCTCAGATAGAAAGACAACCTTGTTGGACAACT
>ML792220.1:26265-68650 GCA_009831015.1 Picea engelmannii | reverse complement strand
CAAGGCACTCAATGATAATCACAATAATGCAGGGAAATAAGCAATGGCACATTCAACATTAGTCACATATATGAGATACCCAGAGACAGATATTTCCCGAGGAAACCCATAAAGGGTAAAAACCTCTTCTTCTTTATATGATAAGTATTATTTACATTCTTTACATTATCATACATATGAGAACCAACTCATTGTGAGGCTACAACCTCTAGTTTTTCAATCCGCAACTTGTTGAGAGCACCAAATCTCTATTTTCTCTAGCACCCACTAGAAGGAAGCACCAACTCCCTGGTTTTTCTAGCACCAACTCCCTGGTTTCTATAACACCAGCTAGAAGGAAGCTACAACTCCCTGTGTTCAAGCACCCACTTGAACCTCTGAGGACACTAGTCCTCCCTAGCACCTCCCTACCACCCTGATTTATGAATATGTGTTACTGAAACTTATTACAGTGATATAATGTGCAAAAACAACTTACCAATCTCATCACTGTTCTGCAAGATTTCGCTTCTTTGTCTGCCTCATTGTCTTCCTGCACACATCCATTGCACTTTATGTTCTTCTTCCTTTTGTGCTCTGTGCACCATTCCCATTCAATGAACCCTTTGTCTTCTGTCCATTTCAGTTGCTGCACTCCACCTCCTTCTTCACACATGAATCACTCACAACAACAACAACCCCTAATATCTTCTTTTCTCCACATTCTTATACTCCCTCTGCATCTTGTGCATACTCTGTATGCAATGGTTCTGCATACTCTGCATGTCGAGTGCTCTACCTATTCATCATGGCAACTCTTCAGCTTCTCTTTTTGTTAATCCCATATGTCCATCATCACTGGGTGTCATGATCAAATTACTTCACATCATAGGCATTTGAGATTCTTCATCTTCTGTTGTAGTCGACCTCAACCTCTTTGTCACATTTAACGACTCCAACGCTCTTCCAACTGTCAATAGCCTCCATGAACAGTATTTTCTCCTACTGGCAGATTCCTTGTGATCCTTCAGTTCCTATGGAAATCACACAGAAGTCTCTTTGAGTCCTCTAGCAGAAACCATCAGTGGTTTCTAGCAGTTACACTGAGAAGTGCTACAGTAGCCCTCCGATCTTCTTTAGTTTCATCTGCACCGTTAGATTAGCTTCTCTAAATCTTGCATTCATTTCGGCATTCCACTCTTCGACATTTTGGGATCACCGTGGTGGAGGATTTTAGTACTCTACACTTCCCGACCCCTGAAACTCCAAAAAGGATCTTGTCTTCACTAACTCCTTCCCCTATCTTCCATCGATGTGACCAACGGTTGTGACCTCAGCCTTAGTCGAAACTGCATTTCGCAATTTTGCGTTTCGAAATTTCGGCATTTCGGCACTCTTGGTGGTGAAGTGTTTCGACACTTCAACTCCTGGTATCTGAAACTCCGAAATGGAGTCAAATCAATGGTTCAGTACTCCAACATTTTTCATTTCGACAAATCAGCATTTCGTTATTTCTGTGGTGAAATACCTTGACATCTCCAACTCCCGATATTCGAACCTTCGATATGTATTCTATGACATTTCACAACTTTGGGTTTCATGATTTCGAGACTCCTGCGATGAAGAGTCTTCACTCTTGACTCCTCCTACTCCCGGTATCCGAAACTTCGGTATGGAGTCTTTATCATTTCATGACTTTGGGACTCTTTATGATGAGAGTCTTTGTCATTTCCATCTCCTGGTATCTAAAATCCTAATATCCAATACTTCGAAATGGAGTCGAATCAACAGTCCATGATCTCCTCGAACCAACGACTCATATCATTTCACCGTTTCACAGTTTGCGATTTCATCACTCCTGTTGATGAGAGTCTCTGACATCTCCATCTCCTGGTAACCAAAATCCCGGTATTCAATACTTCAAGTGGTGCACATGTTTCAGGATTTTGGGATTTCTCCTTTCGGTGCTTTGGGACTCCTAATGATGAGAGTTTCTAACATCTCCATCTCCTGGTAGCTGAAATCCTGGTATTCAATACTCCGAGTAGTGCGCCTGTTTCGGTTTTTTGGGATTTCACATTTCGTCACTTCGGGACTCCTGATGACAAGAGTCCTGACATCTCTATCTCTCGATATTTGAAACTATGGTAGCCGAAACTTTGAGCGATGCGCCTGTTTCGCGATTTTGGGGTTTCGTATTTTTCAACTTTGGGACTCCTGTGTTGGAGAGTCTCGACTCTTGACTTCTCCATATCCCAGTAACCGAAACTTCGAAATGGAGTCTTCATTGAGGCACCTGTTTTGGATTTTTTGGGGTTTCGCATGTCACCTTGCTCATTAAAGGGCGTGCAGGTTCTCTTAGATCCAACGCTGGTCGGACCTCTGGCTCAGATCTGATGTTCATCGAGAAATCTCAATGAGATCCATCACTGCATACTCTGATCTTGTTGAGCTTTCTCTACATCGTCTTCCCAAAATACTTATGGAGCCCGCCTGGCACATCCTTCCTGTACTCAAGCCATCATCATTATTGTACTTGCCATCAATGACAAGCATACACTACCTGTAAAACATGCCAAAAATCTCCCCCTTTGGCATTGATGGAAACCCTGAGTGTCTTCGCTAATCCGTTTAGACCTCCAACTGTAGCATCTGGCCCAGACCACTCCTTTTCTCCCCCTTTGAAATCAATGTCAAAGAAAACATGCTCCCCCTGAGCTATCGCAGTAATTTTTAGGAGGCATTAGATATTCAAACAATACAAAACTCCCCCTAACAAGATGGACTCTATTAGGTGTGAAATGGAATGACACCCAGCTTCTGTTGGAGATATTCAAAAGGTGTCTTAGCTAGGGTTTTAGTAAAGATGTCTGCAATTTGTTCTGCGGTTGGAATGTAATGGACCTAAACAACTTGATTAGTGACCTGCTCTTTCAGAAAATGGTATTTTATGGGAATATGCTTGTTCTTGGAGTGGAATACAGGATTATTAGACGCACTGATGGCACTAGTGTTATCACAATGAATTGGGATCGGTGCCGCGTATTTTACCTCCAAGTCTGCAAGTGTCTGAATCATCCATAATACATGAGTGCAACAGGTAGCAGCAACAATATACTCTGCCTCTGTGGTTGAAAAAGAAATGGAACCTTGTTTTTTACTAAGCCATGCTACTAATGAGTCGCCCAGGAAGAATGCTCCTCCACTAGTGCTTTTTCTCTCATCAATACAGTTTACCCAATATGCATCTGAATAAGCAGTTAACTGAAAATTCTGATTTATGGGATACCATAGACCATAAGTCATTGTTTCTTTCAAATACCTAAATATTCTTTTGACAGCTTGCAAATGACTATGTCTAGGTGCAGACTGAAATCTTCCTACCATTCCTACAACATGCATTATGTTTGGGCGAGATGTTGTGATGTATAGCAGGTTTCCTATCATTGATCTATATGAACTTTGATCAACATCAGGTGAGTCATCATCCTTGCTTAATTTGCATCCAGTAACCATAGGTGTACCCACAGGTTTGGAGTCTTCCATTTGAAATTTTTTCAGCATTTCTCTTAGATATTTTTCTTGAGAAATGAACATCCCTTCAGACCTTTGAGTAATTTGCAGACCAAGAAAAAATGATAGTTCTCCTATCATGGACATTTCAAACTCAGATTCCATGGCAGAAGAAAACCATTGTACCAATGGATCCTTATTACATCCGAAGATGATGTCATCTACATAGACCAATATGATGAGCAAATTATTATCCTCTATTTTAATATACAGATTATTGTCAGTTGTTCCTCTCTTGAACCCTTTGTCTTTGAGATATGTATCCAGTCTGTGATACCAGGCTTGAGGGGCTTGTTTTAACCCATATAAATCTTTCTTCATCTTGCATACTAAGTCAGGGTTATCAAACAGTTTGAAACCCTCTGGTTGTTCCATATAGACTTCTTCACTTAAATCTCCATTTAGAAAAGATGACTTGACATCCATTTGATAGACTTTAAACCTTTTATGACAAGAATAGGCAAGAAACATTCTGATAGCTTCTAATCTTGCTACGGGCGCAAATGTTTCATTAAAATCCATTCCTTCCATCTTAGCATATCCTTTACAGACTAACCTTGCTTTGTTCCTGACAACTTGTCCTTGCTCATTCAACTTATTCTTAAAGATCCATTTGGAGTCAATGACGTTTTTACCTTCAGGTCTATGAACCATGTCCCACATTTTTTTTTTCTCAATCTGATCAAGTTCATCATTCATTTATTTAACCCAGTGGTCATCTTTGTTGGCTTCATTGAAATTCTTGGGTTCCAGCATGGATATGAAATCTATATGAGATTGTTTAGTGGTTTTGATTAGCTTTTTGTTGGTTTGTACACCTTTGTCTTTTTCTCCAATTATCTGACTTGCAAGATGATTCTTTTGAATGATTCTGGAGGAGGAATTTGAAGTTGACTGTTGATTTGAGTTTGTCTGAGTTTTTGAGTCTTCATCTGATTCAAAGTCTTTGTTTTCTGATTCTTGGACCAGTTCATCTCAGCTTTAGTTGTTTCTTCTGTAGAAGACTCATTACTGTACATCTCTCTTGCTGGGATTCCTTCATCAACTTTTACATCAATACATTCAACCATTTTATGCAGCCTCTTATTATAGCATCTGTATCCTTTACTGTTTGTAGCATACCCCAAGAGGATACCTTCATCATCCCTGTCATCATATTTCCCAAGGTTCTCATCATTATTCTTTATGTATCATTTACTCCCAAAGACTTTGAAGTGTTTAATTGAAGCAGGTCTCCCAAACCACAGTTCATAAGGTGTCTTGTTACTTTGTGGTCTGAGGTGGGCTTTGTTAAGAACATGGACTATTGTGTGTATTGTTTCTACCTAGTAGGTTTGACCAATGTTCTTCTCATTCATCATTGACCTAGCCATTTCCTACACTACTCTGTTTTGCCTCTCAACTACTCCATTTTGTTGTGGAGTTCTTGGGATTGTGTATTCTCTCTTGATCCCATGCTTATCAAAAAATTCCTTGAAGTCACTTGACATAAACTCTCCTCCTCGGTCTGATCTTACTGCCTTTAACTTCTTGCATGTTTGAGTCTCAGTTAAAGCCTTAAATATTTTAAACTTCTCAAATGCTTCATCTTTTTCTTTGAGAAAGGCAACCCAAGTAAGTCTGGAGTAATCATCAATAATCAACATGAAGTAGTTTTCTTTCCCTGTGCCTTCCTGTCTTGATGGCCCACATAAATCCATATGAACTAGTTGGAGTGGTTTCTTTGTTGAAGTAAATCTCTTGGACTTAAACTGTGTCTTGTTTAGCTTTCCTACTTGGTAGGGTTTACACATTGAATCTTGGGGCTTTGATATTCTCGGAAGATCTTTTATTGCCTCGAGATTTCTGAGTTTGATTAAGTGGTCAAAGTTTAGATGTCCAAGTCTCCTATGCCATAACTAGCTTTTATCATGTTTTCTTAGATGGCATTCTTCTCTATTTTCTTTCAGCACATATACATTATTTTATGTCCTTATGCCTTTGGCCACCACTTGTCCTGAGTTTACAGACTTTATCTTGCGGTCCTTGGATGTGAACAACACTTTGCATCCTCTGTCACACATTTGACTAACACTGAGTAGATTATTTTTCAGCCCATTCACAAGTAGAACATATTAGGCTTTTCCTTTTCCATTACTTAAACTCACCATCCCTTTACCCTTTATTTTACCTGGAGAATCATTTCCAAAGGTTATGTTTCCTGATTTTCTTTCACTTAGAGATAGAAACTTACCTTTGTCTCCCATCATATGTTTGGAGCATCCACTATCTATGTACTAAGGGTTCATTTTTCTTTGAGCTGACAACACTAATCCACACTTGTCACTTTCTTTCTTCTCCCAAAACTTGACATTTTCAACAAGGGAATTCAAATCTGGTTCATAGTTCTTTAATCAACAGTCAACAGATTTATGCCCATAGTTATGATAGATGTAGCATCCAGTCTCATTATTCAACAGGTCAAACTTATTTTTGCAGTGTCATCTACTCATTGACTGTTGATTATTTCTTGACCTCCTTAGTTGCATGTCCCTGGACTTAATTTGGCAATTGGCAATCTGTGAAGGTTTGTTACTTGGCTGCATCATTCTTTGTTGTGGAAAGTATTTATTCCATTGAAATATTAATTGCTCATGTCCAAGTCTTAAGGAACAATTTACAGCTTTGTGACCGAAGTTAGAATAGTAGAAACAACAACCATAGAAAAATTCTTTGTACCTGGAAAATGGTTGTCTTCTTTGAGAAAATCGATTTCTTCCATGATGATGATGTCTTTCAGCAGGGAGCGCATTATTTCTTTGTTCTACATATTCATCCTTGGAACCTTTTTCCGTACTCGTCCTGGGTGATTGATTGTCTTCCTTTGTTTCTGTTGGTTTGTGGTTGTCATTGGTTGTACATTTGACAAACTTGATGGGTTCTTCGTTTCTTGGCTTCCCACTACTTGATCCCTCTTCATAACCCAAGCCATTTTTCAACTTTGGATTCCTTTGCTGATTCAGAATGCTGGTTAATCTTTCTGAGGCTTTGATACTTGACAGATTCTGATTATACAAGGCTTGAAACTTCTCCATCTCTTTCCTAGTTTTCACTACTTCTTGCTCTAATGATTCACATCTTTCCTTCTTTTCTGATAGCTGTCATTTCAGAAGGTCTTCGATTTTCTTTGCCTCTTCTAATTCTACTTTTAGTAGGACAAGGTCATCATCAGGTTCTTTACTGTCTTTCTCGAACTGTATCAACAATTGTCTTTGCTTTCTGTTCTTGATTCTTAGTCTGTCAATCTCTTCCAGTGCACTGATCAGTTCTCCTTCCATGTCAACCACAACTTCTTCTTCATTAACATCACTCACCATGTTGTTATTATCATAATCCTCTTTGGCCATAAGTATGAAGTCATTTATTTTATCTTCGATAGAGGAGTCATTGTCTTCATCACCTGGAGGATCATCATCATTGTTTATGCATAGACTTTTCTTCTTAAATTTATTCTCTTTAAAGAAATTTCTTTGTTTGTACTTCTCCTCATCATCACATGTCTGATCCTTTCCTTTGTGGGGACATTTATTTGAAAAATGACCTATCCTACCACAGTTGAAACATTTGAAAGGCAGTTTAACTTTGTATTTGCCTGATCCCTTCTTCAGTCTCTTCACAAATTTTGCTTCAATTTCATCGGGCTGAGAATCCTCATTCTTGTCTTCTCTAAATGATGCTTCTATGGAGGCAGGTTTATCTTTAACTATTCTCATTTCATATGCAGTCAATGTTCCTAGAAGCTGATCAAACTCCAAGGTTTTTAGATCATTAAGTTCTTCTATAGAAGATACCTTCGGGTTGAACCTATCTGGGAGAGATCTCAATATTTTATGGACTAAAGAAGGTTCCTCAATTGTTTCACCAAGTTCCTTCATTGCATTTACCATTTCTTCTACTCTCGGAAAGTATTTTCCAACAGTTTCATATTCCTTCATCTTCAGTTGTTCAAACTGTATTCTGTAGGTTTGAAGCTTGGCATCCTTTACCTTTTCATTACCTTCATAAATGCTAATGAGTTTGTCCCACATTTCTTTGGCAGTTCCTAGGTGCATAACATTTACGGATTCTGCTTCTACAAGCCCACTCGAGATAACATTCATAGCCTTAGCATTGAAGCTAAATTCTATCTTGTCATCCTTATTAGCTAGTACAACTGGCTTTACATAACCAGTGTCTACCACATCCCATACATCTACACCTAAAGCCATTATGTAGGTTCTCATTCTAACTTTCCAGAATGCAAAGTTTGTTCCATTGAACAGAGGGGCCTTATTGGTTGAATTTCCTTCATGGCTTGACATGTTTAAGCACTAGGATCTGCCCTTAGATAAAAGGGGTTGGCTCTGATACCAATTGTTGGACAACTGAGAGGGGGGGGGGTGAATCAGTTGTTACCATGCTTAAACAATTATGCTTCTTTTAAATTCTTTGCAAGGCACTCAATGATAATCACAATAATGCAGGGAAATAAGCAATGGCACATTCAACATCAGTCACATATATGAGATACCTAGAGACAAATATTTCCCGAGGAAACCCATAAAGGGTAAAACCTCTTCTTCTTTATATGATAAGTATTATTTACATTCTTTACATTATCATACATATGAGCACCAACTCATTGTGAGGCTACAACCTCTTTTTTTGCAAGATGCAACTTGTTGAGAGCACCAACTCTCTGTTTTCTCTAGCACCCACTAGAAGGAAGCACCAATTCCCTGGTTTTTCTAGCACCAACTAGAAGGAAGCACCAAATCCCTAGCTTCTCTAGCACCAACTAGAAGGAAGCACCAACTCCCTGGTTTCTCTAGCACCAGCTAGAAGGAAGCTACAATTCCTTGTGTTCAAGCACCCACTTGAACCTCTAAGGACACCAGTCCTCCCTAGCACCTCCCTACCACCCTGATTTATGAATATGTGTTATTGAAAATTATTACAGTGATATAATGTGCAACAATAGCTTACCAGTCTCATCATTGTTTTGCAAGATTTCACTACTTTGTCTGCCTCATTGTCTTCCTGCATGCATCCATTGCACTTTCTGTTCTTCTGCCTTTTGTGCTCTATGTGCCATTCCCATTCAATGCACCCTTTTTCTTCTATCCATTTCAGCTACTGCACTCCACCTCCTTCTTCACACATGCATCACTCACAATAGCAACAACCCCTAATCTCATCTTTTCTCCACATTCTTATACTCCCTATGCATCTTATGCATACTATGTATGCAATGGTTCTGCATACTCTGCATGTCGAGTGCTCTACCTCTTCATTGTGGAAACTCTTCAGCTTCTTTGTTTGTTAATCCCATCTGTCCATCATCACTGGGTGTCATGATCAAATTGCTTCACATCACAGGTAGTTGAGACTCTTCAGCTTCTATTGCAATTGACCTCAACCTCTCTGCCGCAGTTAACAGCTCCAACGCTCTTCCAACTGTCAATAGCCTCCATGAAGAGTCTTTCCTCCTACTGGAAGATTCCTTGTGACCCTTCAGTTCCTTTGGAAATCACACAGAAGTCTCTTCAAGTCCTCTGGCAGAAACCATCAGTGGTTTCTAGCAGTTACACTGAGAAGTGCTACAATAGCCCTCCGATCTTATTTAGTTTCTACTTGGGCCTTGCACCGCTTGGGCCTTGCACCGCTTGGGCCTTGTACCGCTTGGGCCTTGCACCGCTTGGGCCTTGTACCACTTGGGCCTTGCACTGCTTGTTTCTACTTAAGTATGAAAATTCCACCCGCGCTTAACTTTTATGTTTTCATGTTTTGATTGTTAGAAAGTCTGTTGGGGCATGTAAGAAACCTTGTCATATTTAAAAGGGACTAACCTCGATTAAAATAATCAACAATCTAAAAGTTTCCCTAAACTGCTTGGGACGTTCCAGCATCGAAAAAGGAGTAAAGTGACTAAAATTGCTTGAGAAGTCCAAAATAAAAAAAGATGAGCGTTGTTTTCATCGGCGTCGACGGTTTCAAGACTTTCCTCACCCTACAAATAACCCTGGGCATAGATATTTCCGACGACTGATTGAATCACCCTCGACGGATTTCCTAAGGAAGCAACGACCCAAGTTTCTCCCGACTCACTTATGAAGATCGACGTCAGTAGAAGATTAAGGTGATGAAAATTGTTTGAGAAATAAAAACAACACTTCCAACCGTCGAACCCCGAAATAAGTTCGGTATTGGAAAAAGGGGACTAATTGTTTCCCTAATGTAATAATCACTTCAATGACTCTCGGTATCGACATTTGTGGCCTCTAGTCCTTCAAACATGATTTTTATCCACGTGATTAAATATTTTCAATGAGCGAAGTCGATGTCAAAGTTATATAGAGGAAAAAGCATTAACAAACGCATGACGTGATAACCATGATGAGAAAAGAGAAAAGATTTAGTTTGATTCACAATAATGCCTTAAAACCTTTATATATATATATATACAATCAAAAGGGAAAACCCTCCGCCAGGCTCAGTTTACATTTGAATAAATAAACTTTGACGATTCGACTAACCGGCCCGATCGCCGTAACATTACAAAAGTTTACAAAGAAAGGGTAAAAATGTGTTAAACCACACTTTTGGGAACATGGAGCAAGAACCCACTAACTATGCGTCACCTATGCGGTAACACTGTCTCAGTTTTTCTTTCAAACTTTGTGGTGACTTATGCACCGTTGTCACTGTTATCCACTGTGTGTCGCACAATTCCACAATTGTGTATTGTTCCTCTCAAAGTTATTTCTACAGCTAGACAAAACTTCCCCCGCAACCTTGTGGTGGCGATATCCCCTGGGTTTTCTTCGCCAATTGACGTCACAGTTCTCTATTCTCTTGGTAGAGCTCCGCTATTGAAATTTGAGCCTACTCTAGTTGTTGAGAGGAATTTCTGACAGAATAACCCGACGATTTTGATCTCCCCTTTCCTCTCTTTCCTCCTTTGTCGGCTGTCTCGACCAACTGCAAGCGATTGATGGGCATTACAAATTCCTCACAGGCTGGACATATCTTCGGTTCGGCCTTGGGGTAGTCCCCCTCTCCTTCCTGAATTTTCTTCTTAGGCCTTCCTCTTCTCCACAATTTCAATATGGAGAAGGCACAACCTCCAGCATATTTCTCCTAGACGTATCTGTGACCACCCCAAGCTCGTCCCTAGATGATGACGCTACCTCCGGGCCAATAGTTGTACCTCTCAAAACCCACAGAAAGGAATCCCAGGTGCATTGAGGGTGAGATCTCGCACTCCGGCTGCCTCGTAGACCTCGTCCCATGCTTGAAGGAGATCCCATAACTACAACATTGTAAGAGACTCAAAGTTTCCACAGACGATAAGGATTCACTCAACTGGACATCACTAAGACGAATTTACCAAACCAAATTTCCGAAAAATATGAGTTCGACATATGAGAAGGATTGCTCACAAAGCTCCTAGAATTTATAGGGAAATCAAGGAGTGATTCTAGGTTGGCCAACATAATATTTGTGCCTCGTGACATGATGTTTGAAAATTTGGCACGCCAGAGCTAATCAACGGATGTTATCCAGAACATGAAAGCGCCACCGATCGGGGTTGCAGGAAAATGTGTGGTGTGATCCTTTCGATCCTTTTGAACTTATGAACCTCCGTTACTGATGAATGACGTTTGGTACGCCTGATAGTACAGGTTTTGGAATTTTTTAATGAATTTATCTGTACGATATCCGACCCCTCGGGAGCACACACATGCATAATTTGTCCTCGACTCCCTTTCTTGACAATTCCAAAGGTCAAGTAAGTATTGTGATAATTCATACATGCATGCCTATTGTACTTGATTTAGCCACACTATAACATGTTGAGGTTCTCATTAAAACCGAAGAAGGGCAGCCGCTTCGCAGAATGCTAAAAGACTGCGTTTGGGATCAGGTAAGTATTAAAAACGACTAAGAATATAAAGTTGCACAGGTATGTGTTGATCTTTTGATTTATTTATGTCAGATCATAGGTTAATTAATTACTAAACTACTTTTGTTTTGACTACATGAAGAACCTTCCCGATCACCGACTAAAGTCTATCCTATGACTCCACCGAAGAACTGAAAGAAATGCCAAGACTGAATCACCGAAGCGATGGGGGATGTTGGTCTGGCATCCCTGACAACTTCTCTAACATGAGCGACACAGTCAAGTCACATGTTGAACAAGGCTCGCTATGGACCGAAGAACTCGCAAAGGTGGTCGATGCAAATCCAGGGCAAGTGCAACAATTTGCTGAACATCCGATCAGGGTGTTATAAGATAAATCAATAGGTGGGGACACTAACAAATCTCCCTAGATCCACCTGGATCTAGAAAAAAATAGGACAGGACGTGACTCTTTCCCTAAGTTGCAATCATTGAATCTACTACTAGGAAGGAATGACTGACATACCTTTATATCACTTCCTTAGATCTCTGTTGTTCTCACTTCACTCTGGTGCTCTTGTGAAATCAGGTCCAAGACAACACAAACCAACCAAAGTAAATATAGAAAATTATATTCAATGTCAACCTATGCATATGATCAAGGAGTTATGCAATAAAATAAGAGTTTTTTCATGGGAAACAGACATGCCACTATATTATATTAAATGATAGTATAAGATACAATCATCTCACCTTGATGTCGCAAGCTTCCTTTCAGTGACCCTTGGTTCCAACACACACACTTGTTCTGCACTTGCATGAAGAAGATCCAATACAACTTGATAGACCAAATAGAGTCTTCAAGTTTCTATCCAAACAGAGTTCTTCACACAATTCTTTCACCAATTCTTCATTCAATCTTGCTTAACCTTTTCCAGGAGAAACCTTTCAGTATATAGGAGAAGGAGAGATGGTTAAATGGATGAGGATGATCCCACTAAATCTGAGAAGTCAGTAGCATGCCAACCATGTGAATGACAACTCATTTTCTAGAATATTCCCTTCTAGAACCTTTGTGACCTCTTATCTTTTCCAAGATTTGAAACAGGTTCACACCCTACCTATAGAGCAGACTATGAACAGTTCACACCCTAAGTTTGGGTTGCCTGTGAGAATCAAGGATTTTTGCACCCTGTAATATAGGTATCTTGTGAACTCATCTTAAAAATGTGTTTTTTGGAATAAGACAAGTCACTTTTCTCAGGCAAAAAGTCCTTGTGGGAGCCTGAATACATCACTTGTAGAGACATCACCAAAGTGACCAAAATCATGTGTAACAGAATGCCCCCCAAAGTATGAGTCTAGAACTTGTGACAGCCGAAATACTTTGTAAAATGTGTGTGCGTGTCAGAAACAAGGAGCGCACTTAATCGAAAACCTGTAAACAACCAAGCATCTACAGAATATAATACAAGTTCTGAAGTAGGCATTCCCATGCTCAGATCACGAATGAATGGAATAATAAACGTAGGTCATGGACACCAATCATACACCATTGATCCATGCCATCAAAATGCTACATAGCCACTAGGAATACACTGTGGATCTATGCGAGAAGAATTGAATTAAGATGGCATCACCACATGACATACAAAGTGGATCTATGTGCTGATACAAATCATACATACTCCATCGCAACCTGGATAAAAAAATATGAGACCCAGGGTATTCAATCCCATCACCTGAAAGTACGAATCTAACCATGTGAAGTCGAACATGGTAGAAACCACTTGATTACCAGTCATTGATGAAAACTGTTAACAAGTGTGAGGGAAATCACCATTGATGTCAATGACTCCCAAGGTACTAAAGTACAATCCGAACGAATGCGGATGCATGAGTTGAAGTCAAGCACTCGGTGGAATCTCTCGATCAGGGATCAATGATGTGAAACCCCTGTCGAAAGCAAAGAGACCTTCCATTAAGGAATGCAGGTTCCAAGGTACTAAATGATTTCTAAGTCTCATTTCTGGATAATGAGTTGGAGTTGATGGAACAAGACTCATCACAGGAGGGCCTTGATGTATCCCCCATCAATGACATGAAATAAGTAACAGATTTTGAGGATGAAACAAAGTATGAATATGGGTCGAAACAGACACAGGGAAGGTCGACATAGTAAGAATGGACAACTGTAGATGGCTGACTCAACAGAGGGCTGGTGTGAACTTCTCTTGAACATATGAATGACATGACCAAGGACTTGGCAGCACTAACTCAAAGACGACCCAATATACGACCTTGTAACAAGTCGAACGAGAGACAAATGGATTTCCCAACCTGGATTCAAATTATGAATAGGGGGTCCCGTGTTCAAGAGCGACACTTACTGCCATTAATATGAATACGAAAACACATCCCTTTCCCAAAATTTCCCCCACCATGTCTGGTGAGTACCTCTTTATTTTTACACAAGCTTGAGGAGGATAACATATGCTTGTCGATGTAAGCTCATCCTTCGGATGAATCCCTCGAAGTATGTTTAACGAACCCTAGGAAGGAGTGGTTCGGTCCCATTGCGGGTCTTTCGATGTTTGTTTAACGAGTCCAAGGATAGAAAACTCGGGGGTTTTTCATGTTTTGAGAGTCTAAAAAACACTTAAAGAGAACTCTCCTAGTTCCTTTTTCATAAAAGAGTTCGACGAGACCGAAAAAGTGATAAACATTCGCCCGTCGAACATTTTTTCAAATACTTTAACGAGCGTGAAAAGAACAAGACCGCTCGACCATCTTTTCATTTTTATGTAGCGTGAAAAGAGCTTAAAGGATACTCCTTAACATTCGTCGTTTTCGTGTTACCATGATGAGTACGAAAAGACAAGAAAAGGTATACTCAGTTATGTTCTCATATATTTTCGAGCTCGAGAACGAACGAAGACTAAGCTCAAGGTTTTTTCTAAAAAACCTTTAAAAAGTAGTCATACATGTGACAAAAGAAAAAACACCCGTACCCCCTCGTTCGGACTTCGAAGTTGCGATATCTGCGAAAAACCACACTCACAAGACTATTAGGGTAGTAGGTTTTATAGACAAAGTAATAAAAATAATATAAAAAATAAAAATAAAAATAGTAAAAAGTGAATAAATATGGGTAAAAAGGGCTTTTTACCATTTCATTGTGATTTTGGAAAAAACTTGTCCAACATACCTCATTTTCCCCCAAATTTCTTTGCTCGATTGTGGGAGGCACAAGCGATCATTCGGTGAACCATCTCAGACAACAAGGTAATCTCTTGATTCCCTAACTTTTCCATGGTTTATTTTTTGTTTTTATTGGCAATTTTTTGGGTTTTGAGTCCATTTTACGGTCAAAAAATGCACCCAATCATTCTCGCAAGTGGGCCAAGTAGGACCTACGAGAATATAGGATTCTCGCAGGTGGCCTTCAAGGAACCTGTGAGAATCTCGCACTATGCAAAAGGCTCACTTGTGGGGGCCGAAAAATGGATTTTGAAGTAAGGTTTTGCTCAATTAAAATTATGCAAGAGTTTAAAATAAGTTGTTGACTTCCCTCTCATGGCTCTTTTGCAGGTGTTTGACCATCACAATGTTGGAATGGAGAGAAAGGGAACATGAGGAGGATGATGCCATTGCCAGGAATGACTCAGGTATAATCGTTGCCCTCTGGGACTGTGGGCTATTGAAAATTTTCAGGATTATGGGCATGAGAGCCCAACTTAGGTTGTTGGAATACCTAGTCCACATGTGGGACGTGGACCAACAATTATTTCACGTGGGACTCCATATGCTGACCCTAGATATCTAGGATATCTATTTTCTAATGGGGTTGTCACGGCATGGATACCATCCTACTTTGACCAGAGGTAGAGGCGGCGGACTCCCGATGAGCGAGTATTGTCACCGGTATTGTGTTCTTGAGGCAGAGAGAAGCAAAGGTAAGGTTGCTATTTGGGGGGTCCAAGATCTGAAACTATGGATCATTTTTTTTATTATTGCATGCATGGTTGGGAGCATGGCTCCACACATGGCTCTCTAGAGATATTTCCAATACGCCATAGAGTGCACAGAGCCTCGGGTCTTCAACTGGACAGATGCAGTTCTCCACAGTATGAAGAGACAATTAACAAAGTACAAAAAGGGTGACTTGAAGCAGTTTGGGTATGGATCACTTTTGGTGTCATTCTTCCTCAAGAGGGTCCCACTACTGCGATTACAGGTTGATTGGGGTTTACCGGCCCCACAAGATCTGAGGATTTTGAGGTGGTGCAACCTCATGGCTCGACACGTAGAAGAGCCTATAATCAAGTATAATGATTCATTTTTTAACTGGTTGAGGCCCTAGATGCTGATGATTGACTACTACGCATATGTTGGTTTGGATTTTCGAGGGGATCCATATTTGGCCCTGCCTAAGGATGCTCAGTGTGGTGACTTAGGTAAGAAGTACACATTTTGTTCTTTTTAAATGTTTTTGCAAATTTTATCATATGAAATGTTTTTATGTTTATCCAAGAACTAATCAAAAAATCTCTTTTTGATGACACAGATGTAGGGCCATATCAACCTCCAAGAATGTCTCCCATTCAACGGCGAGGAGAAGTGGCTCCAGTGGCGATATGGGATGCCGAAGACTACAAGGTAGTGGAGCAGAACTTGAAGGGGTTGACTGGGGACGTCCCGGATATTGCTATTGGGGAATTCTGAGACGTTACCAACGCCATATTGTGGGCGTGTCCGAGTCTCTCAATTGAATGCTTCATAGGGTAGCCCAAGAAGTTGTGTGTTATCATGAGCGTCATCCGTGATGCTACTTTGTAGAAACTATGGGCTTCGTATTTTGAGATTTTGATCCTTGGACAGAAACTTTTTGTAAAAATTTTTGATCATTATATACATATATACGGCTTCTTTCGGCTTATTTTGTGTTGTGTTATACATGTGATGTGTGATTGGTTTATAAATGTCCCAAATGTTTGTCTAACACATAGTTAGCTAATGCATCAGTCAATGTATTTAGACATCTAGGAATGTGCTAATATTCGATATTAGAAAAATAATGTTCCAAGAGGTGAATTTGTAAATATACTCGTAATAAAGTAGGACTTCAGATAGCATAGACGTTACTTAATTGTAGTACTACTACCTGCGAATCAAGTTGTATATTGAGGTGGCGGATACCAAGAGAAATAGCATCAATCAACAATTCGATGATGGAACTATATTTTGCAATATTATTGGTCGCATGACCGAGGCACACACCTCGTAGATTGATAAGTTCGTTTGTAGCGGCATAAATTGCCCATGCAATAGAATCAAGGTTCTAAGTACTATGGCTAGCACCATCGGCGAAGCCAATGTGGGGTGACGAAGACTCCAACATCTGGAAACCAAGAACAACACAAGATAAGTGGTCGAGGGCAGAGACCAAATAACAAAAAAGCACACAAAAAGTATGATACAATAAAATACAAGCACTCATGCACAGGTGATCTTAAGCATAGTACTTCTTTAAGTACAACCCATTTTCGGGTTCACTAAAAGGGATACCATCGTAGTCCACTAACTCCTAAGCTCCTTTCTCCAAAACTCATCTGATGATATAAGGACCTCGCCACATAGCTTCAAATTTTTCGGCTCCTAGCATATCCTGATCTTGTTCGTAAAGGAGAACCAGATCACCTTCGGAGAAAACACGTGGATCAACATGTTTGTCGTATTAGGATTTGATGCGTTTCTTCTGGGCTTCTATAACTAGGGTGGCATTGCGATGGGTTTCGTCTAATTTCATGAGATACAACAGACGTTCTTCTTCGGAAAAATTGTTCAGGAGAAGTTTGACGTCTAGTTTTAGGGAGGGTATCTCACATTCAATCAGAAAGATGGCTTCTAGACCATAGACTAACTAGAATGGTGTAAACCTGGTAGCAGACTTAACGGATGTCTGGTAAGCCCACAATGATGAAAACAACATCATGTGCCAACTCGTTTTATGAATCTCTATCATTCGTTGAAGCATGGTAATGAGGATTTTGTTTATTGCTTCAACTTGGTCGTTGGCTTGTGGGTAATAAGGTGTTGAGTTTTCATGGCGAAGAACCAACTTTTCAGTGAGTTTGGATATCATGAAGTTTCTAAAGTGTCTACTGTAGTCAGTAATGATAGCTTGAGGAACACCAAACCGAGCAATGATGTGATTGAATATAAATAATGTTGTAGACGTTCTGGTATTGTCGAATGTTGGCATCGCCTCAGCCCATTTCGTAAAATAATCTATGAATACAATAATGTAACCATGCCCCCCAACCGAGTGAGGGTGACATGTCATGAAATTGATACCCCATTTCGTAAAAGGACCAACAGAGACCACAGGGTGTAGAGGAGCAGGGTGTGATCATATTTTATTGTTGTAGGTTTGGCAAGCGTGGCATTTTTGGATGGAAATTATACAATCGTTGAATAAAGAAGGCCAAAAATACCCTGCTCGTAATATCTTCTGGGCAGTAGCATACCCATACATGTGACCACCACAGGCTCCAGAATGGAAGTCATTTAGGGCTTTCGCGGCTTCGTCAAATGTGAGGTAGCGTCGAAAAACAGAGTCAATCCCACGATGATAAAGAGCATCACCGAGGATAATATATTGATGGGCTTGGTAGCATATTTGATGGCGGTCAGTGCTAGACAAATTGGGATGGAAAGTCTGGGTCTGGAGATATATGATGATATCTTCGTACCAAAGGTCATCGAAACTAATCAGGAAAAGGGATTCATCGGGTAATGAATCTTCTGCTACATTTTCCGTCTCAGAGTAGGTAAGGTCGCATATCAACTTGGAAAAAACCAAGGATTTCTTGGACTTAGCGCATTCAAATTTTAAGTCAAACTCATGGAGTATTACAATCCGTTTGGAGTATTTTCCCCCTAGCAATTGGCATGTAAGAATGTGTTGCATAGGGTTGCAGTTATAAATTACCGTAGTCTTGTGAGAAAGGATATAGTGCTGGAAATGTTGAACAGCTTGGATGACTACCAAGGCCAGTTTTTCAACATGTAAATACTTGGTTTCGGTAGTCGTGAGACTTCGACTCAAGTAATAGATGATATTTTCTTTGTGAGAATCATCCTCTTGGACGAGAACCATAGCGATGGTATAGTCCGAGGCTGCGAGGTAGAGGAAATAATCCCGACTGTAATCAGGTGGGAAGAGTAGTGGGGTACGTGTCAAAAATAGTTTCAAATCTTCGAAATCTTTATTGGCAGTGGTATCCCATACGAACTCAGAACCTTTCTTCAGCAGTCGTGTAAATCCAAGAGTTAGCTCAGTGTATTTCGGGATGAAACGACGGAGAAAGTTTGTCTTCCCTTGCAAACTTTGTAACTGGCGAAGTGAGGAAGGAGGAGGAAGATTGAGAATCACCTAGACCTTCAAAGGATCTACCCTGATCCCTTGACATGAAATAATAAAGCCCAGAATTCGGTCGGATTCTACACAAAAAAAAACATTTGTGGGGATTCAATCATATATGGTAAGACCAATATCGAAGGAAAATGGCACGGAGGTGTGTTGGATGATCTACACGGTGCATGGAATGAGAAGGTAAGTCATCTAGATATGGTTGCACGATGTGATTTATATCGTGAAAGGTGTAAGACATAGCACATTGAAAATTTGCGTCGGCATTCTTTAAACCAAATGGAAGTTTCCAGTAGGCAAAATTTCCCCAAGAAAAAATAAAAGCGGTCTTGTGTTGGTCCACAGGTACGATATTGATTTGATTATATCCGAAGAAACCATCCATCAGAGAGAAGATTTCACTTCTGGCATAATCGTCGACGATCTATTCAACGAAGGGGGTAGGAAATTTGTCTTTAGGACAATCTTTGTTAATGTCCCTATAATCAATGCACATGCAAATTGTGCCTTGTTTCTTGTCAATCAGAACAAGATTGGAAACCCAGTCAGTTAGAGCCACAGGGTAAATAAAGCCATCTTTGAGAAGTTTCTCAACTTCAAGCTTGATGGCGGTTGCTTTAAGTGGGTGGATCGGACGAAGTCGTTGCTGGACGGGTCTAGCACCCGAGTATGTCTTAATATCATGTACCATAATGTCGGGGTCAATCCCCGACATTTCTTCATAGCTCCATGTGAAGACGTCATGAAATTCTTGGAAAAGAGACTTGTAGGTGAAAACTTTGTCATGGGAACACAAAGCTCCGATATGCATATTTTCGACAACTCCAGGTTTGATGGATATGTCGAGAGGAATGGTGGGTGAGATATTACTTAAGTTCCCTTTGTAGAACATGTCATGCGTAGACTCCAGAACGGTAGAAATGATGACAACGGTCGACAAGGTCGAGAGTCGTTGGTAACCCTCGATGGTGCATTGTTCTAGGAAGAGGATGGAACGATGATGTCCATCATCCCAATGGGTATCTTCCATAGATATAACAAACATAAACATCTTGTCTATAGGAAAAATGACACAGAATGGATCCGGAGATAAATCACCAAGAGAGGGGGTGGCCGATTGAATGGCTTGATAAGCGGATTCGATGATTTTCGGGGTTGGGTACTATCCACGGGTCGTAAGACGCATGGGTTCCATGAATAGAGGTGGATATCATGTTGATCGAGGAAAGAAATAGATGTGGAACATCGGGTGGTGGAATGGGGAAAGTACCCATCAAAGAAGAATCTTTAAGAAGACCCACACCAACGTTCTCATATCTAGGGGGGGTTTTGCAATGAAAGGTACATTGCCGGTACGTGCATCAGAGTGAAAGAAGTCTAATTGGTCTATGGTAACTACTTTTCCTTGATGCGGGAAACACACGACACGGAAAAGAGTGGACACAATTGCATGCATGGAATCGATCCAGCTACGACCAAGTAGAAGGTTGTAATAAAGAGGAGCATCAAATACCTCCACTTCAACGTTGACCGTTTTGCCTTCTAATGTAATAGGAAACAAAGGGAGGACACCGTAAGGCTTAAAACCAGATCCATTGAAGGCTTTGAGCTTGTTGTGGGATTCAATCAAAGGAGGAGAGCTGATGGCTTTCTAGCAGGTAATATACATGACACGCGTCGAGGCACCCTCATCAATAACTGTTCTACAAATGTTTTTTTCGAAGATAATAACTTGTATTTGGAATGCAAGTTGAGGGGGTAGCCTTGGAACATGATCTTCCAAGTCAAAAATTATTAAATTCGTATTCGTAGGGTCAATTCCACCAACAAATTTCAACAGTACCTTTCGTTGTATAGAAAAAGTCTAAAGGACTTCGAGGGCTGACATCGCGGATGATGCTTGGGACAGATCTTAAACAATACTGTAATTTTGGGTAGCACGTGCATGAGGATTGAAAGTCGATTTTTGAACAACACCCTTTGGGGGAGGGCGAAGAACTGTATCTAGGCTTATTCGTTCGAGATGAAGAGGACCATTGGTAGGTGGAGTCATGGGAGATGGTTGGACCAATGAAGGAGGTATTGCATCAACCTTCTCTTTGGAGGAAGAGTAATCTTTGGCTCGAGTGGTAAGTGTGATGTCATTATTCTTTGAATCACCTGTACACATCAAGATGTAGGATGTATTGGAGGGGGAAGGTTGGTCATGAATGGCCAATTGGGCCTATTGTTGAGACGAGAAGGGTTGTGACAATATGGCCAGAGTGGGGGGTTTTGTGGTCCCTTGAAGGAACTTAGTAATCCCAGCTCGTTGTGGACAATCCTTAGTGTAGTGATCATCACCACAGATAAGAGAAGGGTATTGGGGTTTGCACTTATCGCTATCATCAACAGGTGGTGTTTTGGTTTTCGCAGATTGCGGATTATTTTTATCCTCCTTGTTCTTACCCTTTCCTCTTTTGGATTTATTTTTTCCGACGGGGGTAGATTGTATAGAGTTTACCTTAGAAGTCTTGCCGGTGGGAGGGGTAGGAGACAGATCATTTTGAACATTAGAAGAAATGGGTTTGGGGTTGTTGCTAGAGGTTTCGACAGAATGAGGTTGGGCATGAAAAGTACCAATCACACTGTCAGTTGCATGAGAAGTAGCAGTAGTAGTTGAAGTAGCGGAAGTAGAAGGATGAGGTGCATCAAGGAGTAAGTCATAAAGAGTACCTGTTTGTGAATAAACGAGGTCGAGGTATTGAGCATGACTGATTCCCTGTTCTTATATGACAACTCCACCCATGGAGATGTCATGAGCAATGTCATTCATGAATGATTTCGTGAACCACTCTGCCAGCAACTGATCAGGAAGTTCGAGTTTGATGAGAGTTCATCTCCGTTGCCACTCATGAATGTGATCAGAGATATGAGTGGCTTTGGTTTGTTTGAAATAACTCAAAATCTTGGTTCCCATTTCGTAGCGGATCGGTAACTAGTAGTGGGTGAGGAAAGCCATAGTGAGGGTGTTGAAGTCAATGAAGAAGCCTCGTGGTAATTATATATACCACTTCACAGTGGAACCTGTGAGGGTTCACTGAAAAAGGTGTAAACGAATAGAGTCATCCATCAAGGATTTGGATAAGCACCAAAGGTGAAAATTCATTACATGATTGTTCGGGTCCTCTCCCGATTTACCATCGAATTTAGGGATGTCGGATGGTAGTTTGGCCGGTATGGCAGGCCATTGAAGAGAGTGACAGATCGGATCATTTAAAATCCTCGATAGATCAGGGAGGTCCAGGGTAGCTAAGAAGGGTAACTGTCTATTCACATGTGGGTACCGGTGACTTTGGGGAGGCAGTCTCGTCGATAGACCAGTGGGACCATAAGCAGTTTGCATATAATGCGAAGATCTGGGCAGATTCAGTGGTTGGTGTGGAGGCAAGTAATTCATAGGGTTGTACCCTTGAACAAGGGTGTGGGTTTGAGCATTCGATCCCCAAATAGGATTAGACGTGCCTGGATATGGTTGTCCTATACTAGGGGGTATGACGAAGCTAGCTTGAGGTTGTTGCCCCCCAGTCGAGTGAGGATTATGTTGTATAAGATAATTCCAATACTGGGCCAAGGATGGAGGTATGTTTTGTCCATAGGGTGGGGTCGGTGGGGGTTTCCCTCCAATCGGGGGTTGCATCCCAATTAAGATTTTTCCTACAAAAGGGGATTGGGTTTGGCTTCCTTGGTGAAATTGTCCACCAAAAGGAATCTGGTAATTAGGTGTGAAAGACGGGATGGTGCCACTAGGGTCAGTGCCTCCGATAGAGGATGGAAGAAGTCCTTTGAAAGGGGGTCGAAGAAGTATTGGAATAAAACTAGGAATGATATGGTGCCCAGAAGAAGTGGAAACGCTAGGAGTCCTGGATGATATTTTTGTAGGAGGGGGAATAGAAGCATTCAACACATGATATCTGGGTGGAAGTGTTGGGGTGAATCTGGGTGAAAGCAGTGTGCCAATGGGGCCTTGGCTAGCCATTGTAATCCCGGTGTGAGGACTCGTAGTATCTGGGACCATTGTGTAATGGAATGTTTGTAGAGGGATAGTCAAGATGTGGTTAGCTGGTGGAGCATCTGTACCAGGAAAATAATAGGCAGTAGTAAAAGGTACTGCATCTGGATCAGAAGTTTCAGCTAGATCAGGTGCGACAATGATATCAATGCCTGCTCTTGAGCCAAAGAGATCCCATCTAAAAATGCCAGTATTCCAAAAAGGATCTTGACCCTCAATTCCTATGAAAGGTCTAGTTGGTGATCCATAAGACTGAACAACTATATCTCCAGAAGAATTCACTCACACAATACATCTCCCGGAGTCGGGAGGAAGTTGAAAGTCCTCTCGAGAATTGGTAATTAGAAACCATTCTAAAGAGTTATTTCTTCCCACTGGTGGAGTGGCAACGTCTTGGACTTCACTCTGTTGAGGAGATCCCTCCAGTGAGTTGGTATGAAAGGGTTGAGAACCATCCAAATCTTCTGGGGGTAGGCCTTGCATTCTACGTGAACAACGTGGAGGGTCAATTGTGATTGAGTTAGAATTTTACCAAAGAAATTCTATGGCCAACTTGGGTAAACAAACAACATGCGCTAACAAAATCTAGGAAGAAAAACCAAGCAAACAAGACCTTCTAATTATGAAGTCACTAGTTGGTGATGAAATCCAACATTGCAACGACGAGACAAGAAGGGGTTGGGCCAGGGTGGAAAAGTTACGTTGATGCCCTACTTAACGGACTTAAACCCTGGTGCAAGCTCCCACACATAATCATGGGTATACCCTCCAAGGAGCTCGAGTGAGTCTGGCCAACGTCAATTCCAGGTACCGTGAAGACTTACCCCTTCACAGTCACCTTGTGTAAGACCCTAAGAAGATAGGCTACTAGGGTTACCACCAACAACAATAATTCCTGGGGGAACAGTCGACAGTTCGATCCACACGCAAGGGCAGGGTGTCTATCCCGAAATAAGCTTGAGAGGCTTCCACTCATCATTGTGGGTATACCTTCAAGTGACCCCTGTAATATGTGCAATCTCTACGACGATATCAACAAAGAAGGGTGAGTAACTCTATCAATCTCAATGTGACCTCAGGTTTGACCCTTGTGTGAGAAAGGCTTCCCATGAAAAAATGTTGCAAATGTAATTTGACACTCCTTATCACAAGATACTATTGTGTTTTTTTTTCTTTGGAGAGTGTGTCTCACTGTCTATTCCAAATCTCTAGCCTATCTAATGTTGGTGTAAAATAGCCCTAGAAAAAGTTACTAGTTGAATTTTAAAATTGCGCAATATTATTAAAGGCTATTGTTACTCAAAAGGAGACGAAAATGAAATCGATGTTGTGTGAGACTCTGACCCAACAATGCATAAATAGGAATGAATGATACAAATTTTTGTTCGATGAATCCTATTTACAGGAGGGAAAGATGAGTTTTCTGGAACAATGTGAACTACGATGTATGATCTTCTCTGAAATGTAATATCAAACAATCATGAACAATGCAAATTCCCTATTCATTTTCTTTCAATACTTGAATGCCAATATTTTTGAAAAAAGTTGCTTAAAAAAAACGAAAATGTCTTTGATTTTTATTAGAAACCAAGCAACGGGGATGGAACTAAGAAAAAGTAAGCAACCAATGAAAAAGAAATACACAACAAACACCCAAATCGATCTTTCAATGAAGACAAAAACAACAAACTGACAAGACCAGTCTCTTCAAATGCACATGGGTAACAATTTTCCACGTAATAAGCAATTGAAAAGGAAAATTAATCTTAACTTTTAATCCAATCAAAGGATCCCGACCAAACAAGCACTCGGATTTCAGAATCAGAGATTATACCCTTGCTAAGAAAAGATCAAGAGGTAAAGAATTGAGAAAAAATGAACAAGAAGAGCTTTCAATTTATGAAAACTAATCATTCATGAGATTTGAAGTCAAGAAACATTCAATCATTGGCCAGAGAATTTCTTTCCAGACACACCAACCAATCTAGGCATCTGAAGACACAAAAGACTTAATCCAAAATTTTTACAAGTGAGTTCGCAATCTGACAGTGGGGTACAGTGCGAGAATTAAGGATTCTTGTAGGCTAGACATAGGCAGGGTGTGAGAAGTTCACACTGAATTGAACACTGGGGTGGAAACCTCAGTTATTCTCGCAGGCCACAGAAAGGTGCAGTGCAAGAAGGTCTATAATCAAGCAAATTTTGGAAAAATGGCAGAACTTTTGAGGGAACTTCTGGATCTAGGGAGTCTATGAGGATCTCCTCAAGACTCAGAGATTGATTGGGAATGAAAAAGGGTAGGTCAAGAGAAAATGGCCAAGAAAAAACCACTAAAATGGGTTGTATCCCCAGTGGAGTCGCCAATTTTTTTATCGGATAAATCGGTAGGTGCGGACACTAACAGATCTCCTTAGATCCACCTAGATCTAGAACAAAACATGACAGGACATGACTCTTTCCCTAAGTTGCAATCATTGAATCTACTAATAGGAAGGAATGTGTAACATACCTTTATATCGCTTCCTTAGGTCTTTGTTGTTCCCGCTTCGCTCCAATGCTCTTTTGAAATTAGGTCCAAGACAACACAAACCAACCAAAGTGAAGATAGAAACGTATATTCAATGTCAACCTATGCATATGATCAAGGAGTTATGCAATAAAATAAGAGTGATTTCATGGGAAAGGGACATGTCGTTGTATTATATTAAATGAAAGTATAATATACAACTGGATCGCCTTGATATCACAAGCTTCCTTTCAGTGACCCTTGGTTCCAACACACACACTTGCTCTGCACTTGCATGAAGAAGATCCAATACAACTTGATAGACCAAATAGAGTCTTCAAGTTTCTATCCAAACCGAGTTCTTCACACAATTCTTTCACCAATTCTTCATTCAATCTTGTTTAACCTTTTCCATGAGAAACCTTTCAATATATAGGAGAAGGATAGATGGTTAAATGGATGAGGATGATCCCACTAAATCTGAGAAGTCAGTAGGATGCCAACCATGTGAATGCCAACTCATTTTCTATAAGATTCCCTTCTAGAACCTTCATGACCTCTTATCTTTTCCAATATTTGAAACAGGTTCGCACCCTACCTATAGAGAAAATTGTGAACAATTTGCACCCTAAGTTTTGGTTGCCCATGAGAATGAAGGATTTTTGTACCCTATAATATAGGCAGCCTACGAACTCATCTTAAAAATGTGTTTTTTGGAAGAAGCCAACAGTCACTTTTCTCAGGCAAAAGTCCTTGTGGGAGCCTGAATACATCACTTGTAGAGACATCACCAGAGTGACCAAAATCATGTGTAACACAAGGCCCGAGTGACGCTACAACGGATGAACTCCAGTTTGGTCAAGTACCAAGTGCATGCAAAAAATATTAGAGGAATATATGTGGCTTCGATAAATCAGCATAGATCTCCATGAACCTGAACTTGTGAAAATTTGCTTGTTAGTTGGTCTGAATATGAGAAGAACCATCCTTTTCAAGAAGATATCTTGAGTTGACTGTTCAGGAAGTTGTTGAAAGAAGATGCCACGTGGGGATTTTGTGTTGCTTGAACCACACTTAGCCATTAACTTCAGTTAGAACTTTAGGTTATAAATAAAGGCCTCGACCGATGGTCTAAGGGTTGATGGTTTGTTGCAAGAACTCTTTTCTTTCTAGTTGTTAAGAATTATTTTGGAGCTGCTATGAATGAAGAAGTCCTTCTGGACCAAAGACGAAGTTGTTTTCATCATATGCATGTGTAATTGATCTTGGAGAAGAACTATTTCCTATTCAGTTCATGAGCATATGTAACAAGTAAGAGTTATCGAATATATTGTCAAGTTATCTAGTGCAATTATTTTGTTGTTCTTTTCTCTAATGATGGAAATGATGAATCATTGTGTGGATATATGATGAAGGATTATGGTAGATGAATTATTTTTCTTGCTATTGATCTTATCATATAACTGTTTTCTTCTAATAATTAGCATTCTCAAATAGTATTTGAATGCTCACATGGTTAACGTATTATTACTAGGCCTTTGGTATAGGATTGTCATTTGCATGTTTGAGCAGCGGGTTATCCCAAGCTCAGCCTCTTCTGCAGTATTTAAATTTTCTCTCATCTTGTTTTCTTGGATAGTTTAGGTTAAAATCTCAGCTAGTGATAGAGTGCTCACACAGTTAAAGTATTATTACTAGGCCTGTGGTAAGAGATCATTGTCTGCATGCTGGAGTGAGGGTTATCTAGAGCCCGACCTTTCCCAATATTTAGACTTCTTTATCGTTGTGTGGTCAAGTCGGTTTATACCGAATTTTTCTCACATTTATCCTAACTAAAGAGAAAATACCAAAAGAGAAAATATCGACTGAAGGAGATGCCTCCACAAGAAAACACAAAACCCATCGATTAAATTGGTCGGATCGTGAGATCTAGAGAACCATTACAATCACAAATGATGCAGTGTCTAATTGGGCCTCGGTGGTGGGTTTGGTTCCTACTATTGAGTTAAGGGGTTTAAGACCCATCAACGGAATTGGCTCTAGAAGGAGGGCCTAAGAATGAATGGTTGAATATGTAAGTTATATGATATTTTGAACAACCTATAGATTTGTAATGGCCCATATGCATGGCTAGTCATCCAATAGACAACCCACCTTTATCGAGTACTCCCGAAGCAGATAAATCACCCCACTCCGAGGAAGGATATCTTCACCCTGAAATACCTTACGCCCTCCCTCACGAGGAAGTGAATCAATTTAGAAGGATTACCAGAGCTTATGCCCGTCAAATAAGCGCGTTGCCATTCACCCCCATCCTCCCTTGAAGAAAACAACAAGGCAGACCAGTGGTCAGCACTCCCGACAAACTTTTCATGCACTCTGTCGAAGACTTAATAGACTTTGTGATCACTGAAATCCAAGAAACTCTTGAACTCATACACGAGACGTCATCCGACGACATCTTCCAACCTAACGATCTTTCAAAAGAGGAAGAACATAACTCCGATTCCAAATATATGGAAGAGAACAATGGTCATGAGGAGGAGAGAGAAGTTCCACTTCAAGGCAACCAACCTTGGTTGGTCGGGGATGGCGTGGTTGTCTCTAGACGAATACACAATCTCCCTAGGCACCCAGAAAAGTTTCTCCCCAAGTATGATCCTAAGACCTCAGGATTGCCCAAATATCACATCAAGAAGTTCATACTCGCGATCAAGCTTATGAACGTTCAACATGAATATGTAGTATGCAAAATTTTCCTGTACACGTTTGAGAACTTAGATTCTACTTGGCATTTTAACTTTCTAGTAGGATCCATAACCAGCTGGAATAAGTTCCAAAAGGACTTCCTAGACAATTTTGTTGAATAAACTACCACGGGAGACCTTATGGCCGAATTGTTCACAGCCACCATGACCCCAAAGGAAAGGGTCAAATATTTCAATCAAAGATTCACAACTATCCTAAACAAGTTTCAGCCCATGGAAAAACCAGCTCAAGAGTTGAAAATTGAGGTCTATGCTAACACTCTTTCGGCCTCTATTTCCATGTTCGTTAAAAGATCCGCTAAGAAAACCCTCGCGGAGAATTTCGAAGAGGTCAAGATGATATAGTTCCAGATGAAAGGTTCTAAAGAAGGCCAGGCATCTCTAGCGAGAAAAGAAAGCCAACCCCCCCCAGGAGAGGACTCCTCCTGACTAGAACGTTGGGGAAGCCGGCTGAACCAACTCCCAATAAGAGTAATGGGGATATATAAGACCTGCAACACATGGTAAAGAAACTATCAAATGATATTATAGATATGAAAATAAATTCAGGTGAGGGAAACCAAGGCCAAATACCCTATAAGCCTTTCTCTAAAAGAAACCAGCCTTTCAAAGAAATTGAACCTCCCCCAGCCAACCTAAACATTGACTTAGGGAATGTCACATCTGATTCTTTCTGTACTTACCACCAAGAGAACCACTCAGAAAGGGAATGTCCTCAATGGGTCAACACCATGAATTTAATGTCCATTCGTTTTCTGTGCGAAGTCTCTCTGACTGAACCACCCAACAGTGTGGCCTTTGACATTGTCGATCAGGAAGAGGTTGACCCACCACAAGACATAGCCATGCTGATATGGGATCCCGACATGATCGCGTCTTCAGACGATCTGTTTAAACCTCAAGCACCACCCACAAAGATATCAGTGGTACAAACATGTAGTAAGGGTCAAACCAGCCCAAAAGATACCGATGCGACCTGTGTCTCACAAAGTAAATTAACTCCCGATCGCCCAAGAATTCCTGTCGCTCCCAATAAAAAGCCTCTAAGCATCCATATGCAGGAATATCCTAAGCTAGATTATAACGTAGTCGAAGATTTGAAGAAGCTGAAAGCTAATATATCAGTTATGGACATATGTAGAATCCCTCAGCAAAGAGACCTTCTATTGTAGGCTCTAATTTCAGTAGAAAACCCAGCCACTGGCGATGGTCGAGAGAAGAATCTATCCCCTACATATTTGGAAAGAAAACCAATGATAAACACCTACTCAGAAGGCAACAAGGAGAGACCTTTCATGCCTCCTTTCCTTTTAACGTTCGAAGTCTTCAATAGGAATCTTCACAATTGTCTGGTAGATTCCAGAGCATCTTCTAATGTCATGCCCTTGGTCATTTGTTATAAACTTAGTGTTGTCCCTCTCAAAAGTGATAAGCATGTTATACAACTAGACAGAACCCGGATCAAGGTTATGGGGAAACTCAAAGATGTGATGATCAGGATAGTGACACACCCTAGTTTCGTGTAGGTGATTGACATCATTGTAGTAGATATCCCCGAGGCATACGGGATATTATTGAGCTGAGATTGGTCCAAAAAACTGAATGGATACTTTAGTACAGACTGGGCACACCTCTAGCTACCATTAAAAGGGTACAAAGACATGATTAGTATTGACAGGGAGAGGTATATGAAGCACACGGTTACTAACCTGGAAACCCAAAATGAACCCTCATCTACGAAGTTCCCCGTGCTAGGTAATTATTCTTGTGATTCATATTTTGGGATTTTCCCCCCTTTTCCATCTAATGTCCATATTACCCAGAACTCCAAATTGGTTTTTCAAAACCGAGAGCCGACGCCGACAGGAGGGACCCTCTTCCGCCAAGAATATGTGCAAGAAAACCCCGAACAAAAGATAAGAAAGCAACAAGGTGACAAGGAGGAAGGAACGGGTAGTGCCCGCTCACATATCCAGACTATGTGCTTTGACAGATCTAAATCGCAGGAAAGATCTGGGGCAGGATGTATCCTTATTAATCCAAAAGATAAACATCGTTTTTTATCCTGTAGGCTTGAATTTGAATGTACAAATACCACTGCCAAGTATGAAGCTTTGGTACAAAGGTTAAAGAAATCCATAGCCCTAAACATCAAAGAATTGAAGGTTTTCAAAGACCTGGAGATTATTATCAAGAAGGTAAAATTTGTTTCACATAGCAGCCCCTTGCATTCAAATAATTATCAACGCAAGGTGCACCGGCCGGTGGATCATTTTGAAGCCTTTAATGTCACTATGATCTCCGGAGCGAAGAATATCCTTTTTGACTCCCTGGCCATGGTTTTTTCACAGCTGTCACCTCCATATGATCCTGAACCTGAAGATCTTCCAGTCAGTGGCCAAGTCCTCAAATAGCATTTTCAATAAAAGAAAAAAATAAAAAATAAAAAATAAAAAATAAAATTCTTCTTTTGAGTTTCATTATTGTTTTGTATGTGTGTTTCATAAGATTTGTTGCAGATACTCCGATTATGGTTTCGCTTGATTTTCTTTCCTGCAACTTGTGTTCCCTATGCTTTTAAAGGGTTTTGCTCGGCAAGACAGTGGTTGATCTCGAGTCATGCGATATAGTGATCTTTGTTCCAAATTCATGGCTCACACTCAATAACGGAAGAATCAAGGAACCTGTGGTTGCTTTGAGGAGTTCTCTAATCTGACTTGCGTAATTGAACGACTTCCAAAAATTTCTGAAGTGTCTACTTAGTGGTTGGGAAAACCTTAAGGGGAAGAAGGAAAGGCTAGAAAGGACTACGTGAACCCGAAGGCGGAACTGGTAAAGGATTCACCTTAACCACCTTGCTTTGCAAGTTAAACAAACATCATCCTCTCTCACTCGCTCTGGGCATCTCACCAAATAAAGGTTGATATAAATGGAGTGAACAGTGGGAGAGGGTATGCAGATATCTCCACCAGGGCTATGGACGCTCGCTAGCAGCGAAGCAATGTCTGTGATGTCGGGGTAACTCCATCGGGGCTATAGATTCTTGCTAGTAGTGGAACAACACCATAGCAAGTGATTAAAGGTAATTAAAGGCTTAATGCCAGTGAATACTTTACCATATATTTTGTCAAAATAAAACAGGGCATGAGTTAGGGTATGGGAAATAAGGGAGGAATTGAGGTTAATAAACCCCACAGGCATACCCAGAAGCATTAACTAAAGAATTTCAAATGCACAGGTAAAAAGGGATCTCTGGTTTAAGACCAGTTAAGTTCCCCTTCAGCTTCTGTATCAGCCGAGCTATGGAGGAGGAACAAATATTCTTCTTTCACCAAGTGAATCACCATTTGTTGAGCACTCAACACACCCTAAAAAGTCTGGGCTTATTTTCTACCTTTTTGGGTACCACTTGGGCCTTGCATCGCTTGTTTCTACTTCAGTATGAAAATTCCACCCTCGATTAACTTTTATGTTTTCATGTTTTGATTGTTAGAAAGTCTATTGGGGCATGTAAGAAACCTTGTCAGATTTAAAAGGGACTAACCCTAATTAAAAGAATCAACAATCTAAAAGTTTCCCTAAACTACTTGGGATGTTTCGACATTGGAAAAGGAGTAAAGTGACTAAAATCGCCTGAGAAGTCCAAAATAAAAAAAGCTAAGCATCATTTTCATCGACATCAGCGGTTTCAAGACTTTCCTCACCCTATGAATAACCATGGGCATAGATATCTCCAATGCTCAATTGAATCGACCTCGACGGATTTCTTAAGGAAGCAGCGACCCAGGTTTCTCCTGACTCACTTATGAAGATCGACGTCGGTAGAATATTAAGGTGATGAAAATCGTTTGAGAAATAAGAACAACACTGCCGACCATCAAACCCTGAAATAAGTTCAGTATTGGAAAAAGGGGACTAATGGTTTCCCTGATGTAATAATCACTTCAATGACTCTCGGTATCGACAGTTGTGGCCTCTAGTAATTCAAACATGTTTTTTATCCACATGATTAAATATTTTCAATGACCGAAGTCTATGTCAAAGTTTTATAGAGGAAAAAGCATTAACAAACTCATGACGTGATAACCATGATGAAAAAAGAGAAAAGATCTAATATTATTTTGCACAAAAAAATTAAAGAAGAATACACGTCTGATTCACAATAATTCCTTAAAACCTTTATATATATATACAATCAAAAGAAAAAAGCCTCCACCAGGCTTGGTTTTCATTTGAATAAATAAACTCTGACAATTCGACTAACCGGCCCAGTCGCCGTAAGATTACAAAATTTTACAAAGAAAGGGAAAAACAGTGTTAAACCACACTTTCAGGAACATGGAGCAAGAACCCACTAAATATGCATCACCTATGTGGTAATCCTTTCTCAGGTTGTCTTTCACACTTTGTGGTGACTTATGCTCCATTATCCCTGCCATCCACTGCATGTCGTGAAATTCCACGATTGTGTCTTGTGTCTCTCGAAGTTGTCTCTACAACCAGACGATGCTTCCCCCGTGACCTTGTGGCGGTGATATACCCTCGGTTTTCTTCACAAATTGACGTTGCAATTCCCTATTCTCTTGGTAGAGCTCCGCTATTGCAATTTGAGCCTGCTCTAATTGTTGAGAAGAATTTTCGACGAAAGAACCCGACGATTTTGATTTCCCCTTTCCTCTCTTGCCTCCTTTGTCGGTTGTCTCAACCAACTGCGAGCGATCGGTGGAAATTACATATTCCTCGCTGGCTAGATGTACCTTTGGTTCGGCCTTAGGGCAGTCCCCCTCTCCTTCCTGAATTTTCTTCTTAGGCCTTCCTCTTCTCTGTGATTTCGATCTCGGAGAAGGCATAGCCTCCAGTGTATTTCTCCTAGACGTATCTGCGACCACCCCAAGCTCATCCCTGGACGATGATGCTACCTCTGGGCCAATAGTTGTACCTCTCGAAACCCACAGAAAGGAATCCTAGCTGCCCGAAGGGTGAGATCTCGCACTCTGGTTTCCTTGTAGACCTCATTGCATGCTTGAAGGAGATCCCATAACTGCAACAGCGTAAGAGACTCAAAGTTACCATAGACGGTAAGGAGTCACTCAGCTAGACATCGCCAAGATGAATTTACCAAACCAAATTTCTGGAAAATATGAGCTCGACATATGAGAAGGATTGCTCGCAAAGCTCCTGGAATTTATAGGGAAATCAAGGAGTGATGCTAGGCTGGCCAACATAATATCCGTGCCTCGTGACATGATGTTTGAAAATTCGGCACGCTGGAGCTAATTGATGGATGCTATCCAGAACTTGAAAGCATCACCGATCGGGGTTGCAGGAAAATTTGTAGTGCGATCCTTTTGATCCTTTTGAAGTTATGAACCTCCGTTATTGATGAATGACATTTGGTATGCCTAATAGTACAGGTTCTGGAGTTTTTTAATGACTTTCTCTGTATGATATCCGACCCCTCGGGAGCACACATGCACATAATTTGTCCTCGATGCCCTTTCTTGATGATTCCAAAGGTCAAGTAAGTACTATGATAATTCGTACATGCATGTTTATCGTACTTGATTTAGCCACACTATAACATGTTGAGGTGCTCATTAAACCCAAAGAAGGGAAACGGCTTCGCAAATCGCTCAAAGAATGCGTTTAGGATCATGTAAGTATTAAAAACAACTAAGACTGACAAGTTTCACAGGTACATGTTGATATTTTGATTTATTTATGTCAGATCATAGGTTAATTAATTACTAAACTAATTTTGTTTTGACTACGGGGAGAAACTTCCAAATCACTGATAAAGTCCGTTCTATGACTCCACCGAAGAACTGAAAGAAACACTAAGACTGAATCACCAAAGCAATGGGGGATGTTGGTCTAGCATCCCTGACAACTTCTCTGACATGAGTGACACAATTAAGTCGCATGTTGAACGAGGCTCACTATGGACCGAAGAACTCGCAAAGGTGGTCGATGCAAAGCCAGGGCAAGTGAAACAATTTGTCGAACATCCGATCAGGGCCCGAGCGACGCTACAGCCGTTGAACTCTAGTTTGGTCAAGTACCGAGCGCATGCAGTAAATATCAGAGGAATATATGCGGCTTCAATAAATCAACATAGATTTCCATGAACCTGAACCTATGAAGAATTGCTTGTTAGTTGGTCTGAATATGAGAAGAACCATCCTTTTTAGGAAGATATCTTGAGTTGACTGTTCAGGAAGATGTTGAAAGAAGACGCCACATGGCGATTTTGTGTTGATTGAACCACACTTAGCCGTTAAATTTAGTTAGAACTTTAGGTTATAAATAAAGACCTCGACTGATGGTCTAAGGGTCGATGGTTTGTTGCAAGAACTCTTTTCTTTATAGTTGTTAAGAATTATTTTGGAGCTTCTATGAATGAAGAAGTCCTTCTGGACCAGAGACGAAGTTGTTTTCATCATATGCATGTGTAATTGAGCCTAGAGAAGAACTATTTCCTATTCATTTCATGAGAGTATGTAACAAGTAAGAGCTATCGAATATATTGTCAAGTTATCTAGTGCAATTTTTTTGTTGTTCTTTTCTCTAATGATGGAAATGATGAATCGTTGTGTGGATATATGATGAAGGATTATGGTAGATGAATTATTTTTCTTGCTATTGATCTTATCATATAACTGTTTTCTTCTAATAATTAGTATTCTCAAATAGTAATTGGATGCTCACATGGTTAACATATTATTACTAGGTATGTGGTATAGGATTATCATTTGCATGTTTGAGCAGCGGGCTATCCCAAGCTCAGCCTCTTCTACAGTAGTTAAATTTTCTCTCATCTTGTTTTCTTGGATAGTTTAGGTTAAAATCTCAGCTAGTGATCGAGTGCTCACACGGTTAAATTATTATTACTAGGCCTGTGGTAAGATATCGTTGTCTGCATGTTGGAGTGAGGGTTATCTCGAGCCCGGCCTTTCCCAGTCTTTAGACTTCCTTATCGTTGTGTGGTCAAGTTGGTTTATACCGGCTTTTTCTCACATTTATCCTAACTAAAGAGAAAATCCCGACTAAAGGAGATGCCTCCACAAGAAAACACAAAGCCCATCGATTAAATTGGTCGGATCGCGAGATCTAGAGAACCATTCCAATCACAAATTTTGTAGAGTCTAATTGGGCCTTGGTGGCAGGTTTGGTTCCTACTGTTGAGTTAAGGGGTTTAAGACTCATCAACAGGTCCTTACCACAAATATCCAAATCATCCCTCGCTTATCACCTCATAAATACTTGAATCTAGAAGCTTTACATAGCCTTACGTTTTGAGCCATTAGTGACCAGCAAGGGCCCTCACTTGTTTTCTATTGGGTGTCTAGCGAGGATATCAAAAAATGGGCTAAACCTTAGGAAAAATATGTATTATGACTTATATTCACTTATGGATTCATCTCTGGCCTATAGGATGTAAATTAAGGCTATAACAGCCTCACTCCTCCTTGTTGTCCATAAACAACATCTAAGGGAAAAGGTGGAAAATATCCAAAACAAGTTTCAAAAGGGGACTTACCAATAGAAGTGTGGACTTATCTATTATAAGAATGTTTTATATAGATAATATTTTCATCCCATGTCTTTGTATTCTTCTCATTGTAACCCCTCAAAAGCTACACCAAATCCTTATTGACTACTTTCATCTGCAAATCTATCTGCGGATGGAATGTTATATACCTCTTGAGATTAGTTTCTATCTTCTCCTACAATGTAGTCCAAAAGGAATTGAGAAATTTGGTTTCCTTGTCTGAGTTGGTGCTCCTTGGTATCCCAAAGTGTGGCTAGACATATTCAAAGAACAAGTTTGATTCTTCTTGTCTCTCGATGGTCTTTTTACAAGGCATGAAAATGCACATTTTGTTGAACCTTTTAAATACCACAAATTAATAGTCATGTCCCTTCCTGGTTTTTGGTAAACCTCCCACAAAATCCATGGAAATAATTTCCCAAGGTCGAGTGGGTATAGGTAAGGGATGGTATAGACCTTGCTTTTTGTTACTAGGCTTGTTGGTAAGACAAAGTATACATCCTCTAATATACCATGCTAAATATTCTTTCATTCTGGGCCAATAAACATACCTTTGTATGTTGGAAACTATATTCCCAACATGAAAAATGTCTTGTAACCTTGTAGGTCTGAGCCTCTCTGATAAGTTGCAATCATTCACCTTCAGGGTCACAAAACTTTTCTATCTTCTAGAGTAAACCACTCTAGAAATGATATTCATCTTTGTTATCACCTTCTTCTATATGAATTTGTCCCTATAGCTATTGAAACACCTCCTTGAAGTCCTCATCTTATGTGTATGCCTCTTTGTATTCATCATGGGTAAAAGGCTCCATGTGCATCAAAATTCCCAAAGTTGTAATCTTGGATGTGGGTTTTCGTGAAATCAAGTCTACCAAATTGTTAGTGCAACCCTTCTTATACTTTATGTCCAAATGAAACTTAGATATAAGAACCCTATTCATTTGTAATGCCTACTTTTCTATAGCTTACTTTGGGCCCGCAAATACTAGAGTGGATGGTGATCAATGTGGATGATGGTTTCCTTTCCCATTTGATAGTGCTTCCATTTTTTGATAGCTTGTACAAAGGCATAGATCTCCCTTTTGTAGGTAGGCTATTTGAGGAACGCCCCATAAAATACTTCAAAAATAAAGTAGATAGGCCTTCCTCCCTACTTTAGGACTTCTTCCATGGCATAACCACTTGCATATATCTCCACTTCAAAGGGCTTATGCAAGTTTGGGGGTGTGATCATTGGTTCTTGACTAGTCTTTATTTTCATCTCATTGATGAGCCTAATTATTGCCTATTTCAAAGGCTCATATTCGACACATTTATCCACCATAAAATGACTTAATATTTTCTTTAGAACACATTTAATAGTAAGTCATGGATATTTTGCATGTTTCTTAGTGAATAGTATTGAGGTGGATTTTTGTGTATAATGTGCCCTTTTTCTCTAATGTTTTTGGCCAAAGATGTGTATTCCTCCAAGAAGGTAGAAATTCAGAAGTAAGAGGTGCCAACACCCTAGAAACAAGGGATTTTGTCTCCCGCAAAGCATCACCAGCCAAGGATCAAGGATCATTTTCCCCACCTACCTCCAAGAGTGCTCCCTATGCATTAATGACCACTCATGATCAACAACAGTTGGAGATATAGGTGTAATAGGATGAGATCCCTCGTTTACTCAATCCTCTCCTCAATTTAGGAAGGGAGGTTGAACTCTCAAGCTATATATAGACCTATAGTCTTGGAGAGCAAAGAAAAAAATAAAGGAGAGGAGATAAATAGAGAATTTTTGGAGAAGTATTATATGGAGACTTTGTGAATATTTTTGTTGAGAACTTAGATCCTTCCTACTCTTGATGTATTACCGATATTCATGAAATAAATATGATTTTGCTTTCATTCCATTTAAGTTTATTTTAGGCTCCTTGTACTTCTTGGGTAGGGCCCATCCAAGAGGGATCAAGGACCATCTTACAACTTATGTAGTTTTCATGCATGTTTAGATAGTATTTTATTCTCTTTGGAAGTTAATATAGCTTTGCATGATTAATTCCATCTTTTGTTAAAGTTATCACTGATTATCTAGTCATAGTAAGAATCCTATAAAAATGTTCAGTATCCTTTTGGAGAAGTCTTGGGTGCCTACCAAGGACAAGAAACTCAGATTCACTTATTTATTTATAGTCTAGATTTTTTCATCCTTTTAAAGACTTGCACTACCTTTTTAAACTTCATTTTGATTCCTATAAGAGTTTCCACTAGAAACTGTACAGTTCTTGTAGAAACTACATTGTTCCTATAGAAATCTCCTGTAGGATTATTTCAACTTCATATTTTGATTTAGCTTAATCTTCTTTTCACAAAAGAATCAATAAACAATAAAAATACATTTAGATTTCTATTGATCAAAGGGTTAGACAATTAGCTTGTTTTATTCATGCACTAGTGTAGCTTTACTTCAGTCACAACTTTATTTGAATTCATCTTTTATTGCTCTTAGTTTGATATTATTGATTCAATATTCCTTACTTCCATTAGAACAATTTCTTTCCATTCAATCTAGATTAGTTGTGATTTCAAATTGGCTTGTTTCCTTCAAGAAATAGTTTAGAGCTACTTTTTGCAAGTTTATTTTCCTTCACGTTTTCAACCTTTGATTAGTACCATACCTTTTCTACCGACAATTGCATATTGCATACATAGTGCATAACATCGCTTAAGTTCATACGAACCCTATATTGAAAAATTAAATTAGGAATCCAATATTATAGTAAATTATTGTTGTTATTATAAGGGCCATCACTTTTTGTCATCGTTGTCGAGGAGGTGTTGAAGTTTTCATGTTGTTTTCTTTTGTGTGACCTGGAGAAGTAAAAAATGATACCTTGTTCACAAGGCCAACTTCACTATAGAATTTTTGCAGTGTAACAACCCAATTTGTTTCACTTCGTGTGAGTATTGATATCTCCTTGTCACACTCACTTTTTGCATTATATATAAGAAAAAAAAGAACATGTTTTTTCACTTTATTTTTTAATTCATGAATGGCTAGACCTATAGATAAGAAAGAAAATTATTTTCCAAAAAAACCCACCACAAAAATAGGTCCAAGCAATCCATAGATTGGTCCTGAAACACTTGAAAGTTTTTTGGAAAGGAAGCTACAGAATTTGAAAATATTTTAGAAGAGGGTCAATCTCCCTCACCTCATGCCATGGTTGGTTAAGAAGAGATGGTAGAAATATTTGATTCCCCTATTTGAGAATTCAATAGAGATACAAATATGAAAAACATCAATCCTTCTACCTTACCTCATTTTCATGGTCTTGTTTTCTGAATATCCTGACACTGTCTTGTTTGAGTTTGCATTTATATGTAGGACATATGATTATACCACTAGTGAGTATAAGCTCAAATGTTTTCCTTATACCTTGAAGGATTCATCTCTAAGATGGTTTATGATATTGGAGGGAAAGATACAGAGACTATTGTAGAGAAATATACACAAGGGATGAGATTTTCAGAATAACACAAGGACCTAGTGAATCTCTATAAGACTTTGAAGAGATATTTCAACTAAACTACAAGATAGCTCAAAATTGCATTCTAGATGAAAACTCACTCAAGCTTGTCCTACTTAGAGGAGTAAGAGAATATATGATGGAAACATTGAATCTCCCATCCAATGGAGATATCTATCAGTTGGACTATAATGATATCAAAATAATATTCAAGAACCACTCAAGATCCTCCAAAAAGAAAGGTAGAAGTAGTAGAGGTTTGGCATCTCGATATTCTAACCCTAAAACACATATAAAAACGAATTAGGAGGGTTAATAGAGGAAATGAAAACTGATATTTTACAGTCTTTATACATTCAAATGGATACTTTGTAGATCAGGAAGAAATAGGAGGAAGAAGAGAAGGCATTGGTTATCTATTGTCCCAAATGCACTAAAACACATCCTAGAAATGAGTGAAATTAAACCTTATAGATGTTTATGGTATTTGTGAATAAAATAATCCATATAACAAATTTCCTTCTTTGCCAAGATTGAAAGATACATTTCGAGGAGCAAAGGAGAATGTGGAATCATTATACTTCATCAATCAAACAAGGCCTGGAGCACCAAGACCATTCCAAACAGGTTTGAACTTCAATCCTGCTCAAAATTTTGGTGCATATAATTCTTAAATGTCTCCTCAACCATGGTACAAACCATCTCATTGGACGATCCCAAATCCTTTGCAGTACCAAGGACCTCCAATCCCTCCTCCATACCAATCTTTTCCTACTATGCCACAAAATAAATGGAGTCAACCTCTACACGGATGAAGGCCACAAAATTTTCAAACCTACATTACTGGCTCCTCCTCCTCAGCCTAACAACACTACTCAAAATAGTGTTCCTCCTAAACAACCTTAGCTACCTGCTCAACCTTCTCCATATCCGAACAACAAGAAAGTTTAACCTATGTACACCAATGATACAACTTATCAGAGTTATTCCTTGGAGCTACAAGAGATAAATCTTAGATCAGGAAAGATCTTACAACAACAACCCAAGATCATATAAAGTACAGAATACAAGAAAGATTATATTACCTTACCCCAACCACAAACTCCTCCTTACCCTGAAAGATTACAAGAAAATAAAACTTATACATCTGAGAAAAAATAACTTTTAGGAGAACTTAAGAATTTGTGCATAAAGATACTTCTCTTACAAACCCTCAAAGATGTGCCCATTTTCAATAAATAAGTCAAGGAATAATGCATCAGAATACCATGGAGGAAAAGAAAAGATGCCCCTACCATAAATGTTATAGGAAAATTAGTTGACCTTATGTTTGGAATGTTGATTGTACCTAAATACTTGGATCCAAGAATTCCTCTAGTAAATGTATACATCAAAAACACCCTCATCCAGAATACTCTTATTGATACAGGAGATGTTATCAATGTTATGACTAAAGACACTATGATAATACTCAACCTTCAAATATTTTTAAGAGATACCCCCACTGTCCTTTAGCTTGTAGACATATCTACAGTCAAACCTGAAGGCATGTTGGAAGATATCATAATCTCCATTGATTCTTGGGAGTACCCTACTGGCTTCCTAGTCCTTCAACCCAAGTCTTAATCCAACGGATATCCTATAATTTTAGGAAGGCATTGGATGGCCACAATAGATGCATACATTGGATGTAGAGTAGGAAATATGACTATCATTGATGGCCTATCCCAAAAGAAAATTTCTCTTTATCCTCCTTCCCAATCTTTGATATTAGAAAATATTCCTGTGGGTCGAATAGGAAGAGGACCTGACACAAAAAAAAATGCTTAACCCATCTATAAAATCAACACATCTTTGACTGATAGTGAAATTGATGAGGACACTTTCCTTGAAAAAATTCTGCAAAATCAATATCCAACTAGTGTGAAAATACAAGGGATAAATGGTGATAACATATATGAAATTTCTACTAAAAATAAAAGAGAATTACGGACATAAATAGAATATCCAACTGACAAAACCATAGATATCATCCCTACAAAAACACTCAAAATAAACAATAAACTTACTAGTCAACAAGAAAATAAGCTATTAAATGTGATGAAAATAAATGTCGAAGCTTTTGCATGGGATTATAAAGATATGAAAGGCATCCATCCTTCTATCTGTAATCACCATATTTACATCAAGGAGGAATGAAAACATGTTAGGAATCCCTAGAGAAGGATGAACCCTGCAATGAAAGACATAGTTAAATAAGAACTTCAAAATTTTCTAGATGTTGTATTCATATATCCAATATCAGACAATGAATGGGTCCCTCCTCTAGTTATTGTTCCAAAGAAGAATGAGAAATGGAGGATATGTGTGGATTATCAAGAGTTAAACAAGGATACGAGAAAATACCATTTCCCCCTACCCTTTATTGACCAAGTCTTGGATGTCTTAGCTAGAAAAGAATACTTTTCATTTCTAGATGGATTTAGTGGATACAACCAAATTCAAATCAGTTCTGAAGATAAGGACAAGACCACCTTCACTTGTCCCTGGGGAACATTTGCTTGCAGAGTCTTACCTTTTGTCTTATGTAATGCCCCAACCACTTTCGAAAGAGCAATTCTTGGCATCAACATAGTTATCAACTTAACGAGAACTCTACAGAGTTCTCCTTTTTTGGGGGGGGGTCACTTTTTTAATCCTTCTTTTAAAAATGGTGCTACGAGTAGCACCCCCCTCCCTTTTTAGGCGGTATTTTGAAATTTAAAATTTTTTGATCCATAATGTTTCCACATTATTTTTTAAAGCTTATTTTTCATCTATTTTCAATTTTTGCTAATTTTTGTTTTCCAGCGGTGTTTTTAGTCATTTTTTCATGCTTCTTTCAATCTTAAAAATATTTTTTATCATTTACTTTTTTGAAATTAATATTTTTCATATAATTGTGTCTCTTTAATTAATTTATGGTTCCATACTATTAAATTATAGTGGAAAATGTCATTTTTAACACATTGTTTACCTTTACTTCAATACATAGAAAATAATTGTAATTAAATAAAACTATTTTTTATTATTTAACAAAAAA
>ML792220.1:0-25392 GCA_009831015.1 Picea engelmannii | reverse complement strand
TTTTTTTCATTTTGCAAATATTTTCTTATTTTTATTTATTTAATTTTCAATGTAAATTTAAGAAAAAAATTGGGTGGTTTTTTGCATAGGGATATATTGTCAAAACCACTGTTTCAATTAGGTCATAATTAGACATAATTTTAATGTTTAGAAAAAACGTTTTTACTTTAGTTAGCGTCATTTTTTAATTTAGGTGTTAATTTTAAGGTTTTTATGAGCTACTATATGAGTTTTGAAGGCCATGCTTGAAAATTGTTGTAATTTTGACCCTGTTTGAAAAAATGGTGCTACTCGTAGCACCACGTTTTGATTTGGGGGATGATTTTCATTTTTTTTATGCAAAAATATGGGTTCTTGGGGCCAGAGTTCTCGTTTTGAGGTCACAGTTCTCATTAAGTCGGTAACTTTGTTCATCTTTTCAAAACTAATTCACAACAAAGTGGAGTTCTACATGGATGACTTTACCCCTTATGAAAAGTATTTTGCTGAAGCCTTAGAAAATTTAGACAAATTTTTCCAAAGATGTAGAGAAATCAACTTGTCTCTTAGCAATGAAAAATGTAATATGATAATGAATGAAGGGATTTTTTTAGGACATCATCTATCCTCTAGAGGGATTGAAGTAGACAAAAAAAAAATTAAGATCATCTTCCTACTTCATACACCTCTGAAACTGAAATATATTAGAAGGTTCATCAAGGATTTTTGTAAGATAACTTCTCCTCTCTTTACCTCATTGTCCAAAGATGTATATTATTGTTGGACCCTGACCTGCCAACAAGCTTTTGAGACAATAAAAGAGAATCTCTCAACTACTCATGTGTTGCAAGGTCCTAATTGGGCTCTTCCATTTCACATTTACACTAATGCATCATATAAGACTGTAGGAGAAATCTTAGGACAATATGAAGACAATAAACCTTATATAATCTATTTCATATGTAAAAAATTGCCCGGTGCATGTTGATGCCTAAATCCTTCAAGACTGAAATGACAATCTCACGAGGATGTGAATCCTCCTACATTTTAATAGAGGTGCTACTCCTCTCTATTTTATGATGTTCTTTGATACTCTAGATTTCCAAAATGATATATGACTTTGAGAAAGTCCGCTATTATACTCAAAGAAAGATAAAAGTTGCAAAAAAATAAAAATGTTTTATTTTAAAGAGAATTCCTAAGAGATGACCAGGAACCTTATACATCACACATTTGAAAATATAAGTGAAATTTCCTCACATCCATCATAGCGAAAATAAAGATTTCTGATCACACATAAAAATAAAAGAAGATGATACGTATGCATAAGAGAACTTTGATAGAGTAAATACATGCATATCTCAAAGAAAGAAAATGATAGACAAATTTCAAATATTTTATACTTAAAACTCAAAGTTATTAAACACTGTCAAAATTGATCTCGACTTAGTTCTCTTAGGATTTCTGAAAAAATATTAAGGTCTATTACAATGCTTTGAAATTAAAATGCGTTTGTCTAGAGGACTAGGATTAAGGCTCTCATGGACAATAAAAGTAAATATAAACATGAAATAGACTATAGAGAGAAGAAGGTGGGTGGAGGAAGAGTAGCAAGACCTGGAAGGAAGACAAAAAGGAAATTATCAGATTTCGGTTAGACCTTTCTAATCAAAGAAGTGGAATAACTGGATGAAAAACCGATAAGGAAAGAAAAATGTGATCAACATAAACTTACTATGATGGTATCTCTCATTTTTCAGTTGCTTGATGTTGTCCTTTTATTCTCCTCATTGATAGTTACAGGAATTGTCTCAACTGTCGTTTATTATCCCTCTTTAGATAACTTATCTATTTTTCTCTTAAATAAATCCTCAATGTAATTCTTCATTGGATCAAACATTTATCTCATGTCTAATTTTGATATTAAACAATTCACCTTCTAAATCTCTTAGGTCTGGAGAAATATCGTGGAATGATTCCTCAATATCTTGACTTTTCATAGAATAATTGATAAACCAATTATCTATCTCTTCTTCACAATATTCAATTATGCCATTAAATTTCTCATCCAATAATCCCTTTAGTATCTCCACGTGTTCATCATATTGTTTCCTTGTCATAAAAATTGAATTGAAGATTAATTTAGGATCTTGCACCTCACCAGTGCTTCCTACTAAATCTATTTTTGTGAGCCTTCTGAATAATTCTTCTCTTTTTACTATAGCTTCATTGCATGCTTGGACAATATTTCTCAAATTCTTAATCTTTTCTTTCCAACAAGCATTCAACTATTTGATCCGACTAGCAGAAGGCATATCTTCTTCTCTCATTTTTACTTATGTCATGTTTGAAACTTTTATCTCAAATGGTAAAACAACATCTGTGTAAAATACATCTTCATTCCTAAAAACAACTTGGAGATATACATGAAATGCATGTGCTCTTGAACCAAAAGAAACAATATTTTTAGATACATCACAACCCTCTATTATCAATGACATTCTCTTCTTAATATTTTTCTCAACATAATTTTGAACCGTTGAAAGAAAACTTGATGATCCCCTTAACTTGATACCAGGTGTAGTTGGTTTTATCATTGTCAAAGGACTGGCCAAGATGGGAAGATGCATCAAGGCAGTCTCCAATTCTTTGATATTTTCCTTTAAGTTGACATTCTCATCCTCTAAACTATCAATAGATTCATCAAGTGCATCCTCAGTTGCCTTATGAATTTTGGAAATCTTGGATGGTGCATATACTTAAGGTTGACCTCAGAGCAAGCTTTTCCTTTCTTATTTTTCTGGTCAGTTCTTTCCACAATCATCTTTTTAGATTCTCTATCAAAATTAGTGCTCTGAAAAGTGAAGTATTCTTCTTCACTAAAGGTTTCATTCCCCATAACTTCCAGTACAAAATCTTGTTGAGCAATATTCTCTTGTTGTTCTATTGTAGAAAATATTTTTTCATTGTCTTCTTCTAGTTCCATATCTTCAATATCATTTTCTATGATATTATTTTCTTCCTCTTGTAATGAGGTTTTTCTTTTCTTTCTCATGGGAAATTTGTGTGAACTTTCAATTTTTTTATGAGGGGGGTTCTTATCTCCTCCTCCACTGGAACTATTGTTGATAGACTTCTTAATTGGGTGGGTGGTTGGAGTACTACTCCTAGATGTAGCATTATTCAGAGTGACAACTGGAGACTGAGCACTTATTTCACTGGGACTTTTTCCTTTTTTCTTGGAAAGATTATTACTATTAAGTAATGTTTCTAAATCGACAACATTATGTACAAGAGTGTCTTGGATATTGACTTCTTCTTCTTCACTCAAGATAGTTTGAATGAAAGATTTATTGAACCCTACTGATAGCATATGTCCAATAAATATTTTGTTTGGATCAAAACCTTTAATATTTTTAGCATACTTCAAACTCACATTGTTAAAATGATTTGCAAACTCATCAATTTTATTTATATTTCTCAATACAAACTCTCCAATCTTCCATGGCAGACTAATAAACTGCTTTTTCATTTTTCATAGAAAAAGTACAACCAGAAATTATATTGCCTCTCTACCTTTGCAATAAATAATTTATCAGGCACATAATATGGAAGAAAAGAAGGATTTTATTTTGAGAAAAATATCCTTATGATATTATCATTCTCCATTTTCTCTATTTTCCCCTTTTTCTCTAAAAATTTGGTAGCTTCAAAAGATATCCTAGGAATGTTTTCACCCAACAAAAGTTTTTTGAAAAATGAAACAAAGTCATTATAAAATTCAAATAAAAATAGAGGGGTTTTATGCCTCTATAATTCGTGATACAAAAAGGAAACGAGGTATTCTTCACAATTTACCCTTTTACTAATAGTCAAATTTGGGAATTGGCAACAATGCATGATAGGAAATATCAAATAAGAGGCCATAAAGAATTTTCTATCCTTTTTGTAATGCGACAATTGGGAAGAAATATCAATAGAAATGAGCTTTCGCCAATCAAAAATAGTCTTCTCTTGGACTGTAAAATAAAAAATATATAAAATCATATGAGATACAGAAGCAGTGTTCTCCTAACCTATTACTCTGGTGAATAGCCATGCAATTTCTCGATATGGATTCTTTAGAGATCCAACCTGAATTATGGTTATGTTTGTTGGGACAGATGCAGGATTCTCCAAGTATTCCGGCAGGAGGTCAAGCCCATTATTATGTTTCTTCAAGAATTCTCTGCAATATTCACCTTTGAAAGTAAGAGTCAACTTTGGCAGCTTTAACATCTTGCGGAATACTTGAGGTAAAAGATAAATTGGAGAATGTCCTTGGAGCTATGTGATTCTTTGATTCGGTACATACTTGTCCACACACCATGCAATGATTTCCTTACAATCAAAAACATCTGGAACACAAAAAGAATGAGCAATTCTAGATGTCCAAATTATGTTCCTGTCTTTCAAATTATACCAATATTCTCTCGGCCATTGGAAGTTATGATCTTCATGGCCAAAAATATTCAAAGTGTCACCATAGAACGGTTGTCAATTTGATGCTTCCTATAAGTTGACAGAACTATTGCTTCATCCTGGTAATGGTCCCAAATAAACCTTTTCAAAAAGATAATGATAGTTTAATCCCTTGGAAAATAAAGATTAAATGAGAATTTAATGAAAAAATCCTCTAGCCTTTCGCCATTCATGACGATCTTTTTTGGGACTACACAACAGTTGTTATCATTTAAACAGTACTCAATGCGTATTTGGAAAAGAAAATTAATGGCAAGGACAAGTGTGAGAGAACTTCAATATAGAATTTTCGTAAACCCACCAACTCGTGAACCGGTGGTTGTACAAATAATCAAAATAAACTAAGTACAGAGGAGTGGTCGGTAGAACTCACGTGCATGAAGAATGGAATACTTTGTAATATGACACTCGTGATGAATCTAAAGGTTAAGTGATGGTCGAAATGTAGATCATGGAAGTTGAAGTCCAATGTGAGGGTCATGGAAAAAAAATAAAGAAAATGTTTGAGCCTATGTACCCTTGAATTTGAAGAAAAATTCTAAGTGTTCAAATAGACTAGTGCATGAGTAAGTGGATGGAAATGAAAATACGACAACCTGCGAACCTGCAAACTGAAATATGGCTAATTATAGTATCCAAGAAAGGGATAAAAGAAGCGATAAAAGAAAATGGGAAAAAAGGAAGGTATAGAAGGGGGAAAAGAAAAGGAGTAAATAAGTGGGGAAAATAGAATGTGGGAGGAAAAAATAAAAGCACAAAAAGGTCTCAACAACTGGCTCCAATTGTGGAATGATAACCCCTATGGGTTGTCAAGAATCTAGAATATCCATGACCAAATTTTTCTATCCTTTGGGCTATGGAGTTGAATAGTAAGGATGTACAAAATAAATTGAAAACTATGTACAAGGAGATGAGAAACTTTCAGGCGAAAGAACTTTTCAAATGTTTCCCATTAATAGGTAGCGTTAAAATTTTCCCCTTCATGTCTTTGAGCATATATGCATTAAAACCCATAATATTTTCAATGATATATGGTCCAATCTAGAGTGCTTCAAATTTTGTGTGCATCGATGGTTTCTCCTTAGCTTTGTTCCAGAGAAACACCAGTTCACCCTTTTGAAAATTATTTATGGTTGCACTCTCATCAAAATGTTTTTTGATACTTTGTTGTCTCTGAGAAGCTCTATATAAATATTCACTCAATTATTCCTCTAATTTTAATAATTGATTCATTCTCTTTTGCATAGGCGTAATATCTTTTGCATCCTATGTATTAACTACACAAGTCAAGGCATTTAAATCGAGGCAGACTGGGTTTTTTTCTTCTTTCCCATAAACCAACATATACGAAGGCATCCCAATACTATTTTTTAGATTTATTTTGCTCGTCGATAAATCATCTCTCAATTTCAAATGCCAATTATTTTGGTTCTTATCAATAGCTTTCTTTAATATATGAATGAGTGTCTTATTGGTGGATTCTACAAGACCATTCCCTTGTGGATAATAATTTGATGACTACCCCATGACGATGCCATATTCTCCACAAAATTCTGTAAATTGTGACCCGCTGAAAATTGAACCATTGTCAGCAATGAATTTTTCTGGGACACCAAATATTGACAAAATATTATCTTTGATAAACTTAATCAACTCTTCATAATCAACCCTTTTTAATGTTACTTCTTCCGGCCACTTCGTAAAATAATATTTAGTGGTGAGGATATATATGTGCCCTTTACTTGATTTTGGATTTATTGGTCCAATCACATCCAGTCCCCATTGCGAAAATGGTTTTTCTACAAATATAGGTTGTAATGGCATTGCATATTTTTTCATTTTCCCTAAAAATTGTTGACACGATACACATTTTCTTATGGTAGCATATGAGTCTTTAAAAACTGATGGCCAATAAAACCAAACTCTTATTATTTTATGGGTTGTAGCAGTGGGTGAAAAATTTCCACCACACATACCTTCAAGGAATTCTTTCATCAATTCTTGAGCTCTATTTTCATCAATGCGCCTTAACAATATGCCATCATAGTTCCTTCTATATAATACATAAAAAATCAGTACATACCGATTTGACTTCATTTTCAATGTTCTTCTCTCCTTCGGGTTCATGGTGATTGGTAATTGTCCAAACATTAAGTAAAATATAATATCTATGTCCCATTATGAAACATCCATGGGTTATCTAACTGAAATAGAAATTACTCCATCCAAATAATCACCATTCGTAATGAGATTACATAGACCCTATCCTTTGACTTATTTTAAAGGATTAATTTCAATGTCATACTCTTGAATCTTTTCCAACCAATTTCCCATTTTCCTTATCTCAATTGTTGATTTAAAATAATCTTCACAGGAGAGGATGGAACATATGCAATAACATGATAATTTAATATGTAAGTTTGAAAGTGTGCCACTTCTTTTACAAGAGACAGGGCTTGTTTCTCGAATTCTAAATATCATAATTAATAATCATGAAGGGTATTTCTCATGAAACTAGTTGGCAATTCTTCATTGTTGGCATTTCTTTGAGTAAGAATAGATGCCATGACAGTTTATGTTGCAAATGAATAAATGATGAAGTCTCTTTGTAAATATGGACTAATGAGGACTCGAGTTGTAGTGATTTCATTTTTTATATTACTAAAATATTCTTGTGTATCTGAGGTCCATTCAAACCTTTGATCCTTTTTCAACAATAAATTGATCGAATTCACAATACTTGCATAGTCAGAGACAAATATTCTTATAAAGTTGATTTTTCCAAAAAATGACTAGACTCCCTTCTTGGATGATGGAAGGTTGAGTTCATTTATAGATTTAACTCTCTCGGGATCAATATGTATTCCTTCTTTGCACACAATATGGCCCAATAATTTTCCTTCATTTACAACAAATAAACACTTTTTTTTATTTAAAGAAGCACCATATAATCTAAATATATCAAAAACTTTCCTCATGTGATGAATGTGATCACTCCTAGTTTTTTAGTGTACCATTAAATCATATTGGTAATCCACCACAAATTTTCCTATAAAACCCACAAAAGCATGATGCATAGCCCTCTGAAATGTAGTTCCACCATTCTTTAAACCAAAAAACATCTGAGCATATGAATATGTCTCCCAAGGTGTTATGAAAAATATATTTTCTCTATCCTCCTCAGCAACCAAAACTTGATTATACCTGGAAAAACCATGTAACATGGACATGCAAATTGATCCCATGACTTGTTGGACGAGAAATTTCATGTTAGGAAAAGGATAATTATCATTTACACTTGCTTTATTAAGGTCTCTGAAATCTACAGCAATCTGAATCCTCCCAATATTTTTTATCACAACCACCAGATTCGAAAGCCAGTAAGAATGTCCAATGGGCTGTATTATTCCAACTTTCTTTATTTTTTCCAATTCAACCTTTACCAGTGAATTTATTTTGGAGTTCATTATCCTGATCTTATGCTTGACAATCTTTTCTTCTCTCAAAGGAATAATGTGTTGAAATATTGTTTTATCATATGTCTTGAAATCATCACAACTCCATGCGAACAAATCAAGATATTCTTTAAAAAGTGTGACATATTGATCAACTTCATCAACTATGCAATCAACTTCCAAGTTGACATATTTTGGGGAACTATCAGTTCCAATATTAATCTTTCTTGTTTCTTTGACTTTTTGGACCGATACTTCTTCCAGGATATTTTTACCATGATCATCACTTGTAAAAAGGGACTCAGAATGAATACAATTATTTGGAACATCAATGACATCATTATCCTCATCTTCATCATCATTTATAAAAAAAAAAATCTAGTTCTTCATCATTCTCAAACACTTGTAAATACTCTTGATTTTCAGGTACAGAAGGTCGGAATATTCTTTTTACCTGAAAATATGTTTTACTCTGAACATCATCTAGGTTCGACAGTGAATTTTCCAAAGCTAATGAATCTTCCTTGAATCAAATCTTTACATTCTGCCTCATTATTGGTGCATGCAAATTCTATTCTGACAACATGTGGGTGCACAATGTTTTTTGGGTTTATAAGGACAATTCCAACTCCACTCCCTAAACTAGATTAGGCTCCATCAAATGACATCCTATAGTAACCCCTAAAATAATTATCTTGATTCTCCATGTCCTCAATTTTTTCCATATATATGATAGCATAATTTCCAATCCCATCATCTATATAATCTTCCACTAGCTCATTATCCTTATTTTTGAAAGAAAATGGCCTCTTGGGTTCATGAGGAACATTGATAATTTTTCCATATTTATCTAGCAACATCATGCAATTTCCATCATTCATTATGTAGCCTCCGATCATAGATGACCAATCTCGTCCTAGGACAAATCCATATGTAGGAGGAATATCCACCACCATAATATTGAAAACTGTAATAATATGAGGAGAAACAGTGATCCAAGCATAAAGATCTTAGATTTCTCTAGAAGTTGGCACCTGCCTAGAATCAATTTCACAAATGCTTTTGCATGTTTCAAAATACTTGATGCAACTCATACCCAACACCTCCATGACCGCCAATGGCATAATATTATTTATTGCGACAGTGTCAACTAGACAATTGTGGAGTGCAACATCATGGTTCTCAATTGAAATATAGAAAGGTGGCACTTTACCTCTCAACTTGATTGCTGATGTGTTTTGGATTTGCTTTGAACTGATGACAACGACTTCCATTCTTCCAGATGGGTCATCTAACAATATTAGAATATTTTCCCTCTCTTGACATGTCTTCACTACTTCTGTGAAGGGAAGAGTAATCCTTAGCTTACTTAAATCCTCTACAATGTTATATTTCATCTAGGGGGGTTTGATATCAGATGTTTCTTTTTGGTTCAAGAATTACTTATCACATTTTATTGGCCTCTTCCTCATTTCCCTTTTCTTTATCTTTTTCTTTATTTTATTTTCTTCTTCCTTTTCAGAATCATCTTTATTTTTGGATTTATTTACAAATGCTCATGTTTGGGAAACATTCTCTTGTGATTTAGGATCATTGTCTCCTTCTTCAAATATATACATGGATGGCTTGCATCCATCCATCTGTACATTTTCAAAATTTTCCTCTGGTAAATAATCATTTTATTGCTCATCTATTTGTTCGTCATATATCTCATCCAAAATAGCTTCATTCCGAACTAGTTGTCTGGGGACCCTTTGTCTTTGTTAATTATCAGTATTTTCAAACCTCACTCTATTTTCTTGGGGAATGTTCCTTCTTTGTTCTTGGACAATCATTCTTAGGTTTTCTATATAATTGTCACTCCTTCTCAATATTTTTATTTCATTTTTCATTTTTCATTTTCCTTATTTCTTTATTCATTTTTGCAATCTCAATCCTTTTCTTAGTTTCTTGTGTTGCAACAGTTTCTACCATCACATCTGGTATGGTTCCCTTAAAAACCCTCCTCCAATGGTTTTATTTTGACTCAACCGCAAATTTTTCTCCTCATTTTTTTCTCAAACTAGAGGCTCCTTGATCATCAATATTCAGACTACCCAGTTGCCTCCGTACTTTTCCCAAGATGATATTGCAGTCAACACCCATTTCAATCATGATTTCCTCCATTTCTATGGCCTTAGTCATTGCATAATGAACCTGTTAGAGATCCCACATTTTGGAAGAGGGAAGGATGTAAATAATTGTATCAAGCAGTTACTGGTAGTAATGCATGGAGGAATTTTGTGGTTGGATATGCAAGTTTTAATTGATGTCAATCTAATCTCCAAAATAACAGGTCTACCCATAGATGGGGAGAAACCTGCATAGTATCTGGATGAAAATACCAAGGAGAAATCCTTGGCAGAGGAAATGAAGCAGACATGTGGAACAGAGAGAGTATCCATGGGGATCATTATAAATAGAATCAATGAAACCATGACGAGATTAGTAACCAAACTTATGTCTTGTAAATTGATAAGAAAGTGTCACAAAGAAGATATTCTGATAGGTGTAATAGCAGAAGTTGTGCAGTGCATGAAGGGGACTATATTGAGTTGGAGTCCGTAATTGTTAAATCTATTTCTAGATGATTGCAAAGACACTTAGGACTTAGTAACAATGTTTCATTACTCCTGGATAATCATACTTATAGAGTTGGTGGGATGGAAACACCCCAAATACAACATGTTATGTCAAAGAACCAGAAAGTGTCTCACAACACAGTATGAATCATTGTGGCACACAATTGTCACAAGGGAAATGAAGACAAAATCCATCATGTTCGCGACATATATTGAATAAATAAAAGAAAAGGTTGAAGAAACTTGGAGGATCCCACCAAAGGTAGTGGAGAAACACAAGAAGATATCCAAATTCAAGGCATGAAGGCATAATATGTGGATCCATGCAAAAAGGGATCTAGAGAAATAATGGCTACAACTGAGATATTGTGTCACAACAGAGGAAGTACAATGGGAAATGAAAGATTGGAAGGAGGAATGGAAGGTTCTAGTAGAACCAACGAAAGACAAGCAACCAACAAAAGTGAGCTCTTCACAGAAGAAGAGTACCCCAGAAGGGAATAAAAGAGAAGTAGCAGGGTGCACAAGGCAGACAGGGGGGAGCATAGTAGCAAAGAAAAATCCTATCCCCAAACCTATCACACAGCAAAAGGACCACGCAGATATCTTTAATGGCACGACACAGAGAAAGGATAGCATCCCAACACAAGAGGGAAAAGCAAGAGGGGACATATCAGATACCCCACTCACAATAGAGTTAAGGGAACCCAAGAGAAATATCTTACAATCAGGAGGGGCGTGCAATAAAATGAAGGTGCACAAGGAGATTACCCAATACACCATAATAGAAGATAATGCAGAATTAGTCGTAGAGAAAGTACAAGACTGTGTCGTAGAAGAATATGAGGATGCAAAAAAACAGAGAGAATATAATGTAGGAATTGATAGAATTCAAGGAGGTCTTAGACACACTACTACATATTGAAAAATTTGCGATGACCACTTGCGGCGAAAGTACTCTTTCGTCACAACAAGTAAGAGAAAAAGTTCAATTTTTCTAAATCCACCCCATATTTGTTTCTATCTTGACGCATGTACTTTGACTAAATTAATATGGTCAATGTTCGTCGCAAGAGAGACGCATGTAGTTTGTTTAAATTAATATGGTCAACGTTCGTCATAAGAGCGACAACGAACCTAACGTTAAAATTGACCGTTAAAAATGACATATAAATAGGTAAAAAAAAAGAAATATTTTTAGGTCACGGTCGTTGCAATTGCGACTATTGTGACCTAAAATTGGACTATAAATATTTGACGATTTAAAGATTTTGCGACAATCTTTCTATAACAACGACGGTTCTGAAAGGGTATTTTTGTGCAGAAGAATGTCACATAATGTTGTTAGAGGTGGGGAAGAAAGTAAAGCGGGTGAAAAGGGTGATGGTAGATGTTATTTCCCTTGTAAAAGATGTTGCCTCATATGTCCTGTAAGAATTTTAATAACAACAGCTGCAAAACATTGTAGGAAATATGGGCACATTGATGGCGGATCAAATGAATATCGTCCCATGGTAATTAGTTATATATTCATTATCTTTTTTTTATTTCATCAATTTTATATAAAATTATATATATGTATATATATTGTTTGAATGTTTTTTATAGTATACACTAATTTTTCATGATTTTTTGTAATTATAAAGTTAGATTTGCCCTCTAACTTTCCACGGAATATTGCACCAAGTATTAGTAGAAATGATGTTGTACAAGCTGAGGAACATCATCATGACCAAGCAAATCATGAGGATCTCATGGAAGAAGATGATGGAACAAATCAAGTTAATGATCCCATGGAAGAATATGATGGGACAATTCAAATGATCCAAGATTTGTTTTCACAACTGGATGACGATGGGGAAAATGTTGGTATTTATGATGAACCTCTATTAGAAAAGGAAAATAAATGACTTTATGAAGGATCAAGAGCAAATCTTATATCCGCTACATTGTTGCCAGTGAACTTAAAGGTTATGAATAATTTGTCAAACACTTGTATGAAACAGATACTAAGGTATGTGTTAGCACTAGGTCGAAGTGGGAAGAGGGACGATCATGGGGAAAAAAGCATGCAGGAAACTGAAGTGACAACTGGCAAAAGATCAGCACGAGCAAATGCAAGAAAGCATGCATGGAGGAAAGCGACAGCTAGAAGAAGAACAACACGTGCATGGGAGAAAAACCTAGCGTAAGAAGGGTTAGGGTTTTGGTAATATTATGTAAGTGGCTGAAAAGCCCGAAATATATAAATATAGATACACAAGTATCATATAAAAATGTGATTATTGTTAGTGTTGTTATCATTGTTGATTTTATTCTAGTTTTTATAAGGATTACAATTGTCATTGTGTGATTGTTTCGAGTATTGTTGTCGGCAATGCAGGAAGGATTTTGAGTTGTATGAACCAAGTTTTGTAAGCTATTGAGAAAGAATAGATAGGAGGGAAGGTAGATATGAGGATTAGACCGCACGTTGTAGAGCCTCATGTGATCTATTTCACCTCACATATATCTTACCCACTTTTTCGGACCACTATAAGCGCATGATGCAAGGAAATCAAGAAACACCATAATAAAAGAGCCAAGAGCTAGATCTTTGTGGACATAGCCCAGGAGGGGTGAACCACAGTAATCTTTTTGTAATGTTTTGGATTTCTACATATCTTTAACTTCTTTCAACAATAAATGATTATAATTGATGAATAACTAAATTCATTATCAGAATCCATTTATATTTTGAGTTATATGCATACGATTCCTAGGAACAAGTAGATTATAGTAACAGTTCACTGAATAGGGCCATAATCAAGAAACCCTTTATCCCATACTCTTTCCCAGACTGTAAACACCTGAGTCTTACAGTCAACCATCTATAGCTATCTCGGGTGAGATTGTGTAGTACATTACGGGCGTTGAGTTGCCTTTTGGTTTACCAGGAGGGCCAATAGTTAGAGGCTTTGTTGGAATCCTGAATGACATGAACCCTGGGTCAATAAATAAGACAAAAGAAACCAACAAATGGTTTTGTTTTCGGGTTAAGAGGAACAAGATAGGACTGAGTAGATGAGATAGAGTGGACAAGAACCATCGAAGAAGAAATGAGCCATTAGAAGGGAATGTAGAGACCTTGGAACCCCAAGAGAGAAGAAATCGAGGGTTGGTTGAGCACTAAAGAGCTAGAATTTTCACGCAAAGACAATAGAAACCCTAGAATCACACCACACAAATACCTATATAAATACATGTTTACAGATTTACACGAAATCTTTTTCTGTGATTTTCCGCATCTACTACAAGAGTGGATCTTAAGATTAACGGATAATCACCCGATGAATCGGATTTGACAGCTAGATTGGAATCTAGTACAGATTTAGGAGTTGCAGCAGGTGAACAATAAGTTCACCCACACAGTAGACTTTTGTTTTGACAGTATTGTGGCAGGATTCATCACAGAGTTTTAGGTAGACACAACAAAGTCATACAGTGCAGCCGAGCAATAATTTCTAGGACCTAGAGGAAGGTATACTCGATCCCTATATACGTCTATCAAGATATTTCTTTATAAAAAAGGTGTAATGACAATGGAATCAGATATTTAGACTTCCCTACACGCATGGGAGAAGGGGGTGAAGCACTGACAAAGAAAGGAGGAATGGAAGGCGAGCAGGATAAAGAGAAGAAGGAAGAGGAACCCTTGAACTTGATCTCGATGGATGACGACCAGCTCAAGTGGATCTTGGCATCATCAGGAACGACGCGTAGTAGAGCACCCTACCAATATAAGATAAACACCAAGGAGAGAGTCGTAGCCGAAAGGGAGGGTTTGGCAAGCGACGTGGAGGAGGTAGAGGATCGCCGGGCTATGGAGCCGATTAGGGAAATCTTGTGCGCCACCTCCGAGAGGAAAATCAGAGGCCCAAGAACGGGAGAAGATTATAGCCACCCCTTTCAGGTCAATGTTAGTGTGGAACCCATAAACCCACGTGTGACAAATACACCATAGAGAACACCACCGTTTAGGCAACCAAAGTTCAAAAGAAGCCCGATAGTAAGCAATACATCTACACAAGGAGCAACAACTGGAGGAGCCAGTTCAGGTAATATTAGTCAAGTATCCACACCGCATAGAGGAGGAAGTAGTTTAGTACTCAGAATGGCAAGACACGACCCTACTATCATATTACCATATTTTCGAGGAGGAATAGTGGAAGACCCTGAGGAGCATCTATTCATTTGAACCAATATCTGGGAAGCAAAGAAGATCACTTATGAAAACACCAAACTCGCGTAGCTAGCGATCACGCTAACAGATCATGCACTAGATTGGTATATGAGTCTAGACACGAACAATGTTCTAGGGACAACAAGGAAACCAGACAACATTAAGAAACTATTAATAAATGAGTTCCAGAAGCCGAGCTCAGAGGATTAGTATATGAACGAGATGATTGAAATAAGACAGAAAATAGGAGAATCAGTATGGGAGATTGATCAAATGTTCAAGCGACTAAAAGGGAAGTTAAAATACCTCATGCCGAAGATGCAACATCGGCACCTGTTTATCAACTCTATACTCCCACACTTAAAATACCCACTACGAAAGTAGAAGTTTCATACATAAGAAGAGGCTTTACAGAAATCCTTGCAATTGGAAGATAATCAGTATCAGCAGATGGACCCGATTATCGAAGAACTAAAAGAGGATTTGAAGAACTTAACATTTCAGCTGAACCAGAATAACAACAAGGAAAAAAAATAAGTTGTTTGGTGTACCACATGCAAGACATAAGAACACCACAAAAATGAATGTCTTACGTTTGTGCAGTATATGGATACAGGGATGCCAAACCCACTACCATAGGGGGGATTATGGTGTGAAATCTGCAAGAAACTGGATCATGGCCCTTACCATTACACGATGATGTAGAAATACCAAACAGTCCCAACGAACTCATATTTCACTTTTTACAAGTCATTTGGCCACGATGAAAAATATTGAAAAACTATGAAGCTGATGCGAGAAAGAACCTCAGACGCCTACAGGGTACAGGTAGAAATGATGCCTAGGCAGGCAACACCATAATTCACTCAAGCCCCATCACCATACAACACTGTGTAGTAGCAATATAATACTATGAAACAACCCTATAATAACATGCAGTTGCAGTACAACCCAACACTGCCCCAGTACAATATCGCGCAGTATAATCAGGGACCACAATATAATGTGCCATGAGGTGATCGCGCAACCTATAGAGGAGCAAGATGATCTAGAGGAGGTTTCAGACATGGGAGAGGACCAGTCACATGTCATAATTGCCAGCAACCAGGACATTATGCACGAGAATGCCCACTACCACCAGTGACCTGTATGTATTGTCGCACTTCATACCACAGTATAGAGGAATGTCCAACCCTACTCGTAAATATCCACGAAAAAAGGAACAAAAATAACAAGAATGTTCAGTGGATTTTAGTTGAAGTAAGAGATGACGGATGGAACATCAACATAGTCAGTCGAGGAGGAAAAAAAATAGGAAACAACGCAGTTCGACAGGACCCAGCACATAACCAATGGGTAAGGAAGAACCCTAACCCCAAGAAGTAGTTCGACGCGCAAAAGGAAAAGGAGATATTTACATAAGGCTGACAAGAATTCCAGAAGGAGGACATAGCACTGACTGCACATTATAACAAGGAAGCTCCAGAAGATGACTTACCGCCATCACTGGACCATACCAACAGAATACAACCTAAGGAACAAGTAAGTACTATCAAATACTTTTTGCAATCATGCATCAAAATGTTAGTTGATCCCTCATCCATCAAAGTATTGCAAAACATCCTAGAGAAATGTAGCGGTGAGACAGAACAGGAGCCAGAACTAAAAAATGTCAACCACCTACACACAAGAAGAAGAACAAGTAAAGAATTTAGGATCAATGCTAACATTGGGGATTTCAACATCATAGATATTATACTAGATGTAGGATCCGAGGTGAACGTACTACCAAAAACCACATGGCAATGCATGGGAGAACCTACACTGGGATACTCAACTGTTCAATTAAAGCTAGTGAATAAACATAGATTCCTACCAATAGGTAGACTGAAAAGCGTAACTATAGATCTGGATGGTGTGTGCACTAAGGCAGACTTTGAAGTCATCAAAATAGTATATGGTACAAAACCTTACCCAGAGCTACTTGGACTAGATTGGGCATTCGACAACCAGGCCATAATTAACTTGAAGTCCAGAAAAATGACATTTGAGTCGGGAGACTACAGGGTTATAGCTCCACTCAACCCATTAGAAGGCGAGAGGTTCGTCGAACCCACTTGTCTGGATCTAGATGAAATTGGCCAGTTGTATAGAACAACTGTGCATAATGAAGAGTATATAAACCCAACTGTAGACGAGATACTCAGTTGGAAGAGCATTACTTCATGCACAATGAACTCAAACACTAGGTTAGAAAACTGGCAGCAAAGACTACATGAAGTATCCACAAGAAGGTGTGCAAGAATAGACCGTGCAGTAAGATGGCTTGGCACAGAAATCAGAGAACCACCTAGTTTTCACAGGCTAAATGATTTGGAAAATTTATTAACACAATACGAAGACAAAGTATTAGAGAACCAGAGACTATTAGCACTCGACTTATCACTAAAGGCTACACCTGCAAGATGGTGGGGTGTGCACAAAGATACTATCACAAATTGGTACCAATGCAAATGGTTACTGTGCATAAGGTTCAGCGCAGAACAGATATGGAACAACCGAAAAAAATATGGTGGATGAGGAATACTAGCAGAACACTTGGAGGCATGTAAAACACTATGGAAAATGACACCACCAAAATAATGACCTCACCACTTCATTTGTACTTTCGAAGGCATACCAGCGAATTGGTATATAGACCAGGCATTGTGAAAAGGAACCAAGACTTGGGCACCACTCCAACAGAAATTTACAGTCACTTTCTCATTCGAGCATGAGAACCCCAACATAGACATGACCCTGAAACAGATCAGAGATGTCATATTCATTATGGAACCAGAAGTGGAAGTTATCATAGAGGTATAGAAGTGAAATAAGTAGAAAGTCAAGGAACTGTTGTCATGATACTGTGTATAGGAAGAAGCACCGGATGAAGATGATCCGTGCGATATTCAGATCGAAGAAGCCAAAGGCGAGAGGAATGTGGAAGGACCACCCTTAGAATCAGAGGTCATATCTGTGCCAATCAAGATCAAGAAGGTTAACATAGGGACCGTCGAGCAACCCAAAATGGCCAGCATTGGAGATTATTGGGAAGAACAGATGCTAGAAAGCATCACAGAATTGTTGCATGAATACAACGACCTTTTTCCCATGACCTTTATAGAGATGAAAGGAATATCCATAGAATTAGGAGAAATTAAGATACCACTCAAACATGAGGCAAGATCCATTAAACAACGACCATATAGATTGAACCCCATATACAAACATAAATTTAATGATGATATCGAAAGGATGCTCGAGGTCGGCATCATTGAACTAGTCGAAGAATCAGAATGGATAAGCTAGATGGTAGTACAAGACAAGAAACAAGGAAGAGGGATCAGGATATGCGTCAACTTGAGGAAGTTGAACGATGCATGCTTACATGACCCATTCCCCACACCATTCATGGACGAAGTACTCTAGAACGTAGGAGGACACGAAGCCTATTCATTCACCGATGGATTCTCGGGATATCATCATATTAAGATAGCACAAGATGATAGACACAAGACTACATTTGCGACAAAATGGGGATCGTATCAGTACATAGTCATGCCATTTGGATTGAAGAATTCAACTACGATATTCTCCAAAGTGGTCATTGCAGCATTTAAGGAATTCATCCACCAATTTCTCGAAGTATACCTAGATGATTGGACAGTTTACAGCTTGTTAAAAAACCATGTGGAAGTTTTACGCTTGATGTTAGAACGATGCAGACAGTTCCAAATATCACTGAATATCAAGAAATGCATATTTGGAACACCATTTGGGATACTACTGGGACACATAGTATGTAAACAAGGTTTACTAGTGGATCCAGCCAAAATCGTAATCATTGTTAACCTACCAACACCAAAAACAGTCTGCCACCTAAGAGAAACGTTGGTACATATGGGATATTACAAGAAATTCATCAAAGGCTACGCACATATTACAATGCCTATGGAAAAAATGTTAAGGAAGGATACCAAGTATCAATGGAACGACGAGTGCCAACACGGTCTGGATACCCTGAAGGAAAATATGGTCACCACACCAATATTGGTACTTCCATACTGGGAAAATACATTCCATGTACATGTAGATGCATCAACAATAGCACTTGCAGCTATCTTAGCGCAACCAGGAGTAGGAGGCTTGGATCAGACGATAGCATTCACAAGTAGGAAATTATCAAACTCAGAACAAAATTATAACATGACGGAAAGAGAAGGCTTATCTATGGTTTACGCACTACAAAAATATAGACATTACCTATTGGGAAAAAACTTTAAGATGTTCATAGATCATTCATCCCTGAAATACCTAGTTAACAAGCCAATGTTGGGGGGGAGAATATGTCGATGGTTACTGCTATTTCAAGAATTTGACTTCGAGGTAATAGTCAAACCAGGGAAACTGAGTGAAGGGCCTGACCACCTATTGAGGGTCACAAATGGAGAGGAACCAACAAATTCGGAAGACAACTCTCTAGATGCACAGTTCTTCTCAGTATAGATTGCTGATGATTACTTCGCATAGGTCATCTAATACTTGAGCACAGGTATTGTGCCGCAAGGATATACAACTGCACAGAAGAAGAACCTGGTAGTCCGCACAACCGACTATCAACTGATCGTAGGGAATCTATACAAAATGGGCGCAGATAACATCTTATGAAGATACGTACTAGACCACAAATGACCGAGAATTTTAGCGGAATCCCATGAAGGAATAGTAGGAGGGAACTACGCAAGAAAAGATACCACGCAGAAGGTACTACGCATAGGATTATGGTGGCCAATGATACATAGAGACTTGAAATAATATTGTCAGCAATGTGATGTCTGTCAACAGATCGGAAAACCCAACAGAAGGGACGAGATGCCACTACGACCACAAGTGACACTTCAGGCATTCAACAAATGGGAAATAGACTTTGTGGGACCCATTAACCCACCCACCAAGAGAACAAGGGAGAGATATATTATCACTGTGATTGAATATTTAACAAGATGGGTGGAATCCACACCAGTAAAAGATTGCAACACCAAAACAACTGCCCACTTTCTTTTCGAACAGGTAATTACTAGATTTGGGTGCCCAAGAATTTTGATGAGCGATCAAGGAACACACTTCATCAAAAACACCATCCGAGTGATGCTCGAAGAGTTCAAATTTCATCACCAAAAAAGCACACCATATCACCCACAGGATAATGGCACAGTAGAAGCCTTCAACAAAATTGTAGAGAACGCCCTGACGAAGATATGCAATGTCAACAGGGATGATTGGGATCTCAAGGTATCGGCATGATCTGGATTTTATGAGAAGAACGAAATGAATAAAAATTATTAACAGGTTCTTAACACAAAATAACAGAGATACAGTAAAATTGGTTTTCTATTCAATAACGAAGTAAGCTGAAATTGTAAAATGCAGCGGAAACAAGCTTGTTGGAATGGTGGCAGCTTATCTCTGAGAAGAGATGTTACGGTTGTGCACATTCACAAAAAGAAGATTAAAATGAGGCTCTGAAGGAATTTTTACAATAAAAAAGATTTCCAAAAACCCTAGACATCCAAACACCTAACCCTAGGAGATGAAGCGCCAAAATTCATGTGGGCCCCGTTTGGGTAAGTTAGTACATCAACTTCCCAGGGTCGTAACTTTTGCATACGATCTCCGTTTTAGGCCTGTGATAGCCCATTGGAAAGGTATCGTCAAGGAGATTTATTTTGGGGGATCAATTATTCCTTTGGATATCATTGAGGAACTCAATCCCGAAAAACCTTCATTTAGGCCCTCAAAATGGCCCCGAAAGTTAAAACTGCTAATAATAGTAAATTGCCAAAATTGTCAGAAAGATGTTTTGAGCCAGTTGGAAAAGGTGGGTGGCCACAAATATCCATATAGATCAATACTCCCTCCTTAGGAATCAATGGTCTCCATTTCATTGAGGTCCCCCATAGGATGAGGAAAGTTCTGTTGAATTTGGCCCTGGGTGAGCAACTTGCCTTGGTGTAGGAGTTGCCCTGCTTTAACGACTCGATAAAGATGGATCCTTTGTTGTTGAGTGCCCTTGATATATGTGTCCACATTATGATCATTGGATGACTATTGTATGTAGTCAGGATTGATCTATGTTGATGTCAGTTGTTCTACTACTTCTGAGATGTCTAATAATGGTGGGAAATAAGGGCGAAGGAGATCCACGTTGAACACTGGGTGTAGGCCAAGGAAGGGAGGAATGTTAAGCTCAAAAGAATTATCCCTCACAGCCTTGGTGATAGTGTATGACCCATAATGGAGTGGGAGAAGCTTCCGATCGTGTCCTATAAGGCATTATTTCTGCAAGTGCAACCAAACTTTGTCGCCCACCTGAAACTTATGTGGCACCCGATGTTGATCATGGCACTGTTGGTACTTGTCATTGGACTTTTGTAGGATATGTTGAACCTGTTGGTGGATGTGTTGGATCCTCTCAATGAACCAGTTGGATTTTTCAGCTTTAGTTGGAGCAGCAGATGAGTTGTTCGAGGTGACCGCAAGGGGAAGTGCAACATCTATGGGACCCAATGGTTGGAATCCCAACCCCACCTGAAAGGGGCTGTGGTCGGTTGAGCTATGCAGGGCTCGGTTGTAGCTATGCTAGACATAGGGGAAGCTCTCATCACATGTGTGAGGGTGCTTTGAATTATACATACGAAGGATATGAAAAATCATTCGATTTACAACCTCGGTTTGGCCATCTATCTGGGGGTGGAAGGCTATGGATTTGGTGATCTTGGTGTCCAAGGGTGACTAGAGGCTCGACTAGAATGTGCTAAGAAATTGACTATCTCGATCTGAGACAATGGCTTATGGGATTCCAAAATGTACCCAGACACGTTCAAAGAAACACTTGGAAGTGGTCTCTGTTGTGATGCTCTTCTTCAAGGCAATCAGAATCGCCATCTTAGAAAAGCGATCAACAACCACAAAAACACAGTCATTTCCCCACTTAGTGGACAGGAGGCCCGACATGTAGTCCATTGAGATGGATTCCCATGGCCTATCAGGAGTAGCAAGAGGGGTTTACAGGCCCTGTTTCTTAGTGGTCTATTTGGCAATAATGAAGGTAGTGCAAGACCTGATATACTTGTTGACCTCCTGTTGAAGTTTCAGCCAGTAGAAATGTTTATGTAGCATCACCACTGTCTTTTGGATGCCGAAGTGTCCTACCACCCAATTGTAGTGGGCTTCCCACATCAACTTTGCTCGCTCACTTGATGGAAAATAGATATGGCCTAGAAAACACAACAACCCATCCTGAAGATGGAAATTATCAACAACTGCATTTGCACCCAACATTTGTTAGGTGGTGGTGAAATCAGGGTCTATCTCATAGAGTTGGGGCCATCCAGATGTCTCATGGCGGCAAGATTCTAGAACCGTGGTGACTGTCGTGACTGGCGGTCTGCTGAGGAAATCAACGACGTGATTGGTGCTTCCTATTTTATACTTGTTTTTGAGGTGGAATTGCTGCAATTATGTGGACCACTTTTGATGGTGGTCATTCTGCAATTTTCCCTATGTATACATGAACTGCAATGGCTTATGATCAGTGTGGATGACTATCTCCTTCCCAAGAATGTAATGTCTCCACTGGTGGCAGGCTTGTACAATGGAGTACATTTCTTTGTTATACGTAGGGTACTTACAAACATTATCTGATAATGTCTCACTATGATAGGCCACGGGGTGGTCATGTTGAGTAAGAACGACACCCACAGCACAGTCTAAAGCATCTATCTCGATTTCAAAGGGATGTTGCAGGTCTAGTAGTGAAAGTATTAGGGCTGAGCACAAGCACTTCTTCAAATCATCGAACTCTTGTTGTTGGGACTGACCCCATGCAAATTTCTCCTTACCACCACCCCTGTTTATTTGGCTGAGGTCCCATGCAATATGGGATAATCCCAACACGAACCTGCAATATAAATTGGCAAGGCCTAAGAAGCTTCGAAGCTCAGTGAGTGTTGTTGGGGCTGGCTAGTCACAGATGAATTGGATCTTGGCTGGATCCACATGTACATCGTGTTTATCAATGATGTATCCCAGGTAATGGACCTTTTCCATGATGAAGGAGCATTTTTCCAAGTTGGCGTATAACTTGTGTTGTCACAGGGTGTGCAGAACCTGTTGAATATGCTGCAAGTGTTCGACCCAAGTCTTGTTGTAAATCAGAATGTCATCCAGATATACCACTACAAAATTATTGGTGAATGGTCACAAGATATCATCCATCATCCTCATGAAAGTGGTTGGAGAATTTGTCAAACCAAAATGCATGACCAACCATTCAAAAAGGCCTTCCTTTGACTTGAAGGCAGTCTTCCATACATCTATCTGTTCTATTGAGACCTGGTGGTAGCTAGACTTCATATAAATCTTACTAAAGTATTTGGCCCCCGTGAGTTTATCAAGGAGTTCGTCGATTCGGGGGATCGGGTACCATTTTCTGATTGTGATTTTATTCAGAGCCCGATAATCAATACAGAGTCGCCAAGTTCCATATTTCTTCTGTACCAACATGATTGGGCTCCCACAAGGTGATGATCTAGGATGGATGTGCCCCTTATGGATCACTGCTTAGATCTGTCACTTGATCTCCTCATTCTCTAACAAAGAGATGCGATAGACTGGCCCATTGGGCAGTGCTGCGTCAAGGGTCAGATCGATGGGGTGCTTGACCTGGTAGTGAAAAGGTACCCCTATAGGTGAGGAGAAGATATGTGAGTATTCTTCCATGACCTTATCTACTTGCTTCTGCTGTGTGGAGAGGTCGGTCACAAATACCCTAGATGTGGTTGTGATCTTTTGCTTATTCTAAGAGTGAATCACGAAGAAGACAAACTTCCCTGTCTGAGAGATGACCTTCCTGCATTTCTTAGCAGAGATCAAGGAAATAACACTAGGTGGACCACCTCGGGTATCCTTTACAATTTCCTGTTCAAAGTAATAATAACACTACGAGGCCTAGACTCATATACAACATGACGTTTCCATAAATAATGTTGGCCCAAAATAACATCACAAACTTCAAGAGGAGAAACATCACATAATACCTCGTCTTTGAAGGGCTTGATGTTGTACGACAGTCAGTACTACTAGCTGATGTGAAGATCGCTTCCTTGGTGGAGCCATCCAATGGTGTAGGGTTGTGGGTGCAGCACTGTTGGCAGAGCGAGCCACTTGATGACCTCTGTTGAGATGAGGTTCTTTTGGCTACCGCTATCAATGATGAAGTGCAGTGGGGTGCCTTTTACCCACATCTATGAATGGAAGAGGAGCTCTCCTTCTTCTAGCTCATCTGGTTCACCAGGATGGAGCTTGGTGGTAGCAACAGTGGCACTGGGTTCTACGTCAATGATCCATATTCCCCTTTCTGGTTCTGGCTTAGAGTCAGAATCTGCATCTAATTCATAGGCTTTCACTTCGCCCGCCAATTACTACTTTGAGTGGCAGTCAACAGTTTTATGCCAAGGGCTCTTATGGAAGTCGTACCACTTCCCAGGATCTTTGTTTGTCTTTTCGGTGTCCTTCTTTGCTTGTGGCTTGGACTGGTTGTCCTGATACTGTCCATATTTTCTCTGTACTTAGTTCTATGGGTTGGGGCCACCCTTTCCCAACTTTTGTTGTGAGGGGTTCCCAGGCCCAAATTGTCACGTCTTTTGTTTGAGCTTCTGCTCAATTTTGACGACATATTGGTAGGCCGCGCCCAAGGATGAGATGTCCAGAAATTCCATTCCAGTCTGGATGTATCTATGCAGAGCACTGTGATACTTGAGCACCAGCACTACTACATATTGTAAAAATTCTGACGTTTTACTTGCGGCGTTATGGACAAAATTGTCCATATTCTCGCAAAATAGAGGAAATTTATAAAAAAAAAAAAATCATGTTGCCTGATAACATCGCTCTTGCCATGTTAACGTCAGTCTTGCCACGTTAACGTCACTCTTGCCACATTTTCCACTGGAACGTCTCTCTTGCCACGTTTTCCACTGGAACATCTCTCTTGCCACGTTTGTGAAGATGTATGTCGCAATTGCCACGTTAACGTCCGTCTTGCCACGTTAACGTCGCTCTTGCTACATTTTCCACTAGAATGTCTCTCTTGCCACGTTTTCCACTGGAACGTCACTCTTGCCACGTTTGTGAAGATGTATGTCGCAATTGCCACGTTAACGTCGGTCTTGCCACGTTAACGTCGCTCTTGCCACGTTTTCCACTGGAACGTCTCTCTTGCCACGTTTTCCACTGGAACATCACTCTTGCCAAGTTTGTGAAGATGTATGTCACAATTGCCACGTTAATGTCGGTCTTGCCACGTTAACGTCACTCTTGCCACGTTTGTGAAAATGTAGGTCGCAATGGCGACGTTTGCGAAACTAGGTTTTCCCCTCCAACGGTCACCTTAGTATGTTCACCAAGTCAAAATACCAATGGTCACTTAGGACTTTTTTACGTCGGAATTGCGACGTTACAAAATCTATAAATATGTTGCATTTGACGGATG
>ML792219.1:363594-405654 GCA_009831015.1 Picea engelmannii | reverse complement strand
TAGAGAAAAGTGTTACTTGGAGGGAATTCAAGAAGTATTTTGAGAAGAAGTACTTGACTAAGAGATACTATGACAAGAAAATGAAAGATTTCTTTGAACTCAAGCTTGGAAGTATGACCATAGATGAATATGAGAGAAGGTTTTTGTAACTGTTGAAGTATGTCTCTTTCATCAAGGATGAGACAATCAAAATTCAAAGGTATTTAAGTGGATTTCCATCGTTCATTAGTGAAAAAATACAGTATGATGATCCCAAGACATTAGAAGAGACCATAAGGAGAGCTAAATGCCTATATGATCAACAGAATGTAAAGACATCTTTCGAAAGGGTTTGGGAAGACAATATGAAATTCAAGGTGGATCAAAGGAAGAAGGGATCTAAGGCACCATTCTTCATAATTAATCCACAAGGACAAAAAATGCCTAAAGAAACCTGAACGATTGATGCAGGGAGTCAAGGGCTAAGATAACCACCTATGCAATGTTGGGGTTGCAAAGGGGACCATAGGTTCAGAGATTGTCCTCACATGGGTGAAAAAGGTAGGGTTGGTCACAATGTACAACAAGATGAAACAATGGAGGACATGGGCAGATATGTGCCAAGGATTTATACATCCCTGGACAACAAGCAAGTAGAGTATCAGTCCCACATGATTGAAGTGGAAGGTATGATCAACAACCAAACCCTTTCTACTTTAATTGATTCAGGATCTAGTCATAGTTATATAGACCCTAAGATGGTGGAATGTTTGCAATTGCCAAGAAGCAAGCATGGGAAATCCTTGTTGGTACAACTAGCTACAGGATCCAAAATAAAGGTTAATGAGATGGTTAAGTCATGCCTCATAGACATGAATGGACTGAAAACCAAAGAAGATTTAAACATATTACCTTTAGGTTCTTATGACTGTCTAATTGGGATGGATTGGTTAGATGAACATCACACTCTCTTACACTATCACAACAAAGAATTTACTTTCCTGGATGAGGAAGGGAAACCAAGGAAGGTACAGGGAATCCTCAGGGTAGTAACCATTACAGAAATTTTAGCATTGCAGCTAAAGAAATGTTACAAAAAATGATGTCAAATATTTGCGACTCATTTGGAAGAGACACATAAAGATAAGGTGCCAAATTTGGAAGATTATGTATTCCTGGAAGATTTTGAGGATGTGTTCAAGGAGGTACTCGGACTACCCCCAAGGAGAGACATTGATTGCTCTATAGATTTTATGTATGGAGCAGTGCCAATATCAAAGACTCCATACATAATGAGTACACCAGAGTTGAATAAGTTGCAAATGCACCTGGAAGAACTTTTGAAGAAGGGGTATATACACCCATGGGTGTCACCTTGGGGTGCCCCAATCCTGTTTGTGAGAAATAAAGATGGAACACTAAGGTTGTGCATTGACTTCAAACAGTTGAATAAAGTGACTATTAAGAACAAGTATCCTCTACCAAGGATTGATGACCTCTTTGATCAATTGAAGGATGTAAATATATTTTCAAAGATATATCTCAGATTAGGATACCATCAGGTAAGAATTAAAGAAGAAGATATTAGCAAGACAACCTTCGGGACAAGGTGTGATCATTATAAGTTCACAGTGGTACCATTTGGGTTGTCAAATGCACCAGCTATTTTCATGTGCTTAATGAATGGTTTTTTCCAAGAGTATTTGGAAAAGTTTGTCATTGTATTTTTAGATGAAATTCTTATATATTCCAAGTCAGAGGAAGAGCATGAAATACATCATTTGAGGATGGTGTTGAAATTATTAAGGGAACATCAGTTATATGCCAAATTGAGCAAGTGCTCATTTTATCAGAAACAAATTCATTATTTAGGGCATATCATTTCAAAGGATGGGATAGCAGTGGATCCTCAGAAGATAGAGGCCATTAGAGAATGATCAACACCAAAGAATGTGACAGAAGTGAGATCATTCATGGCTCTTGCAGGCTACTACAAAAGATTTACTAAAGGATTCTCAAATATTTCACACCCAATCACTTCTTTGCAAAGAAAGGGAGTGAAGTTTCAGTGGACACTGGATTGTGAGAAAAGTTTCCAAGACTTGAAACAATTATTGACAAGTGCTCCAATATTAAGGATTGCAGACCCAAAAGAAGAATTCACCATATGCACCGATGTATGTAGTGAAGGACTTGGTGGAGTCCTCAGTCAAAACATATTTGTCATATGTTACGAATCAAGAAAGTTGAAGGATCATGAAATAAACTATGCCACTCACGATTTGGAGTTGGAAACCATAGTGCATGCGTTGAGGAAATGGAGACACTACCTCATGGGAAAGAGGTTTGAGCTAAGAATAGACCACAATGGTCTGAAATGTTTATTTGATCAGCCAAACCTAAATGCTAGACAAAGCATATGGTTAGAATTTCTAAGAAAATATGACTTTGATATAAATCATATCAAGGGGAAATAGAATAAAGTGGTTGATGCACTCAGCAAAAAGGTGTATGAGTTACATGCTACAACCATTAACATGTACCAAACTAATGTTAAAAGAAAAATTCTGGAGGCTGGAAATGTAGATATGCAATACAAAGAATTGGTAGCAATGCTATAGAAGGGTAAGATGCTTAAGAAGGTGGATGATTATAAGTTGTGAATAGATGGAATACTGTTGTGATAGAATAGGATTTTTGTTCCAAATGTCCAAGACCTGAAACGTATTATTCTACATGAAATGCATAATGTTCCTTATGCAAGACACCCTGGATATTAGAAAATCATGGCAGCAATCAAGAGCCATTACTTTTGGCTAGGTATGAAGAAAGAGATCAAAAAGTACATCGCTAGATGTATGGAATGCCATAAAGTGAAAGCTGAGAATAGGAACCCAGCGAGGTTGCTACAACATTTAACCATTCTTGAGTGGAAGTGGGAAATAGTGACAATGGATTTTATTACGAGATTTCCTAGAACAGGAAAGTTGCATGGTTCGATCATGGTGGTGGTGGACAAGCTCACGAAAGTTGCCCATTTTATTCCACTAAAAACCATGCACAAGGAAACAGAGGTTGTTCATATGTTCCTGAAGGAAGTGGCACGATTACACGAGATTCCTGAAACAATTGTATCCGACAGAGACCCGAAATTCACCTCGAATTTATGGAAAGGGTTTTTCAAAGGATTTAGAATGAATCTGAACTTTAGTATAGCTTATCATCCTGAGTTTGATGGACAGAAAGAAAGGGTGAATAGGGTGATAGAAGATATACTGAGAATGTATGTGATGGACAAACCATTGAAATGGGAAGACTACCTACACTTGGTAGAATTTGCATACAACAATGGGTATCAAGAATCATTGAAGATAATCCCAGTTGAAGCACTTTATGACAGAAAGTGAAATATTCCATTAAGTTGGGATAATCCAGCTGATAGGATAGTAGTTGGGCCAGAGTTTCTCAGGGAAATGGAGGACCAGATGACAAAAATTAAGAAGAATTTAAAAGCTCCCCAAGATAGACAGAAAATTTATGCTGATAAGAACAAAAACCACAGAGAATTGAAAGTGGGTGATCATGTTTTCCTGAAAGTGAAAGCTAACAAGAGTTCCCTGAAGTTGGGAATCTACGCCAAGTTGGCATCTAGATTTTGTGGGCCTTTTGAAATCCTGGAGAGGATTGGTCTAGTTGCTTATATGATTGCATTGCCTGCATCTATGTATGTTCATAATTTCTTCCATGTATCATTGCTAAAGAAATATATACATGATACTAATCATGTTATTGATTGGAATGTGATTCAGGTGGAACAAGAAGGCGCTTTTCAAGTGCATCTGATGCACATTATGAACCGAAAATTCAAACAACTTTGGAACCGAGCCATAGGGCTTGTAAAGGTTCAATGGACCTGGTACAACCCTGAGGATGCTAATTTGGAACATGAAGATGCAATGCGATTAGAATACCCTCATCTTTTTGAAGATTTTTGATTTTTTTTTTATATATGGGCGTATGATGCACTGAGGATAGTGCATAAATAATGGGAGGGGATTGTAATATCCCTCGGCCGAACCCAATTGTAAATATAATATGAATGTACTTAAGATAGTGAGTCGACCTCATTTGGTAATGTATGTCATGTGGCATAGTGCGCGCATGAACTGCGTAGTTAAATGATGTAATATGTACATTCCAAGATACTGCGCGCAGTAACTAAGGTGCGCGCAGTATAGAGGACAATGAGCCTCATGTATATGATATGTGTTATAGGTTGGTGAGCTGGTTATTATAAGCTGGGATGTTTATGTTTTGGTATTAGGCCAGAATGCCTAGATGTCAAAGGCCAGTCCGCCTACTTTGTACATGACTCATGATTAATATAAAATACATCGTTGCGCACAGACCAACCATGATAAAAGAGATGGGGGACTAAACTTCACTAGTTAGGGAAAGGGAGGGACAAAAGTCAAGGGAATATTATATTAATATTTACTAAAAAGAGAAAGTATGGATAATTATTTTATCCTAAGTTCTAAAGTTGGGGACAAGTGGACCAAAGTAACTTCTGATATGACAAGTGTCAATTTGGGGACATGCATTCAGATCATGGGGGAACTTAGGTCATTTGGGGGGGGAATTCTCACGCAAACTTGACTAGCATACCAACGACCATTATTCATAGAATGACTTCCACAAAGTGTTTACAGTGATTCTCCTACACACTCAGTTATCTAGTCAATGATTCCATGACCATTTCACTCATGCATTATGTTATCCTTGAGACAACTATTTCACCATTCTGAATCCTATTTCCATATCCCTTTTGGTTGGTGTACCTGATTAGCTTGGAGCGGGATTGAAGAAGCGAGTTGTCAGGCCTGTGAGAAATTCTATGAGCGAGAGAATTACTAGGGATTGATTCTTGAAGGTGCTAGACTGCAGCTACAACGCTTTGAGACTTCCGGTCCAGCCTGTTGCTAAATCCCTGGAAGGGAAGTGGGGAAACCGAGGGACTGTTGAGCAGAGAAGGGGCACACTTCCTTGAGTGGGACAGGCATGAGGGGAATGAGAGGTTGTAGGTTGTTAGTTGAGTGAGCACCTGAGACAAAGTCTTTCCTATTGTCCATGAGCGTTAGCCTAGATAGGAACTCTTTACCCTGGGTGGAGTTCAATCCCAGCTCAGGGGTGACTCACTGTTGAGAGTGATGAACAATGTAGTCTACAGCTGGGAGGTCCGTGGATGGTCTGCATGAAGTTGGTGACAATATTTCTAGCATAAGTACCAGTTGTATGATAAAAATGATATATTTCTTGTTATTTACATGCCTATGTTGTTGTTTATAATATATGTGATTATAATTGCCTGTATGTTTATGGGTAATTCTTTGTAAATGTTGCATACCTGTAGTTACTATTATTTCAGTATAAAAGTCGTATGTTACAGAAAGTAATTGTTTGATTATGTTTATATGTAAAGCTTCTGTGAGCATGTTGTACGTATATGTCTTAGTTGCATGCAATTTAAAGAGTAAATTTATGTGGAATTACTTAGTTGACTACTCGGTATGTTATTGTATGTTCCGTAGTATGGGAACGAAAGTGTTCCCTAGAGTAGCATGGCCCAGCCTGAAGGCTGGGAATGTTATAAGCTGGTGTCACAGCATGAGTGGTTTCTCTGGAGTGGCATACCACAGACTGAGGTTGGTTGGGGGATTGTTACAGAGCCTACTACCTCTGTAGCAAAGTCTTCTTCTTCCAGATTTTGTCCATCCAATAATAGTTTGTGAATTTTTATGATTTCTCCTTCTTTCTAGTGCATTTCTTTCTTCACCACAACTTTCATTTCCTTACTGAAAAAGAAATCATTAGGAGGTATTTCATCAATAGGCATAGGTGTGAGATCTCCTATGAATATTACCTTTGTGTTAGGGTTTCCTCTGGTGAATTGTAATGGTGCAAAAACCTCAAAGGGGATGCCAATTTCTGTGGATACTGGTTTTCCAACTTCATATGCAGTTAATTTCTCTCATGAAGACAATGGCCTATCTTATCCTTTCATTATTAGTGTCTCTTCTTGATTTTTGGTTGGGTTATTTGATATCTTTATCGCTGGAGTATCTTCTTTCTAGGTTGAGACCTCAGGTTTCTCTAAGTTTTCTAGGACTTCTTGTTTGGTAGATATTTCGGCTTCTGTATTTTGGTTCTTTGTTTGTTGTGTAGTTTGAGACTTTGGTTTTTACCCTTGTAATACTTTTGGAAAAATACTTCTTCGATGCTTTTGGAAATTGTAAAAATCAACAATTTCACCAGGTGGTAGAGCTCGAACTCGGCTAAAACATTCTTGGTAAGATCTTACCCCTCACAACATTTCATCCTAAGGGGACTCCTCATGTTCATATTTTTTTAGATTGCAACTGGCCATATGATTTCCCATGACCTTTTGCGGTTTGTGTTTCTTGAATTCAATGTTAACCAGTTTTATTTCTTCTAAGGTTGTAGCCTCCACTCTGGAATGGCCGAAATATAACAAAGAAAATGCACCAATCTGTAAGGGTAAATATGGCCATATCATTTTCTGCACTGCTTTAAGTTCTTTGCTAATCCCACCGAGTATAATTTGTCGTGTGACCTCGCGACACACTAATCGGTCTGATAGAAATTTTAGTAGAGCATAGGGGGGAACTGAAAAACCGAAAACTCTTATATAAGAGAAGTGTTCCTCGATATACCACTCTCCCACCTTATCTAGGTTAGCTACAACTAAATCTGAAATTCTAGGAGGTGAGTGACCAAAAATAGCAGTGTGCATCGACACCGCTACCCAATTATAGATTTCATAAAAGGAATCCTTCACCTTATCTTCCTTGAGTTTTTAATGATAAACATGAATTGGTTCTGAATTGTCTGGAGTCTAACTCCATCCCATCAGTGGGAAAGGCATCATGAAACATATGGCGTCCATAATATAAGCTGACATGAAGAATGAAGTTGGTTTTCCTTTGGATTTCATTGTTTGGTATTCTCTGATTTCACTAGCCAGACTATCCGACAATATTTTGGCCCACTCAAAAGAAAACCCCTCCGCCAATATGTGTATAATGGGTACCCATGGTAGAAAGAAATGAGTTGTGTTCTATTTTCCATAGAGTCTACATATCATCATGGCTATATACATGAACTTTGGTTCTAGCAATGATATTGAATATATGTCGTTAGAATCGGCTATGAACTTTTCAAGGCATGAGCACCAGTCCTTGATCAAGTTGGAAAGACTCTTTCCATATTGATCACACTCCTTCTTATTAAAATTCACTAGAAAACTAGAATTATAAATGAAGTTGGATGTTGCAGACAATTTATACATCACTTGTATGTGTTCCGATCGAAATGACCCAACAACTACCTTCTGAGAGTTGAATATAGTTCTAGTTGGGATATCTACATGATCCAGTGCCCATCCAATCATGTCAGTATAGGGTAAAATCCTTGGCCTTGTTGCTACCTTATGCATCTCTTCTTGAGGGATAATCTTATATTTGGTAGATAAGTTATCCTTTTCGTTGTCGCTTGAATCATCATGGAAGTTTATGAATTCGTATTGTAGAGTGTTGAATACATGCATCCAAGTTTTAACTGCATTTATACTTATGGGTGAAGTATCAAAAATAACATCTGTGTTCTGGCCATAACTGTCGCCAGTTTCTTTAGGCGATTTATGTGGAGTCATGGTATCAAATCTCAGAGTTCTATTACCTATTACAGAGAATGAGAATGTAGAAAACTAGTTATTTCACTAAGCCATCTCTATGAAAACAAGAACGTATTTCGGAACTAAAAAATGTTATTTTCCTTAAACGCATAAATGATGCGTATACATTCACTGACAACGTGTTTAATTTCTTTAATAAAAATATTCAAGCATTAAAATAAGATATTATTTTCCCTAAATTAGATATTAATGTCATTAATGGTCGATACCTCATGATTTGGGAATATCACAGAGAAAATTTCAATTTATCCGCCTTTCAAAAGAACGTAAGTTTAACAGGAATTAAGACTGCTTAATGTATTAAAAAATCAAGTTTATCTTGTTAATTAATCATTTATAACATTAATCCATTTAGGGATTTTGGATCTCGTGTAACCTTGTATCCATCCAAGCTAGGATTTCCGAAACACGAAACCACGATATACTTAATTAATTTTTAATCTTGTTTAGATCCTTCATTAATTGCAATTTACTGCGAGGATTTTGTGGTTTAGGGTATCGACACTTCCGGTGATCCTTCGAGGTATGATTCCCAAATATTGAAATTGAGATGTGTTTAATTAATTTTAATCACTTTTAAAGTTTTGATTAATCATAGTTTAACACTTAATGAAGTTTCACGACTTTGCATGTCGGGATTTTGATACTCTTCACATATTGGACTGTTAGGTCTACGAAATACTAAAACCCTATACTTTGAACACTGTCCTAGCGATTTGACTTTTTAATGAAAAGGTGGCTCCATGACTTTAAAGTATTTCAGACCATTGGATTTAGTAGAAGACTTCATCAACGGTGATATCCAAGCGCACATTTATCTTTATGAAAATTTTAAAGTCTAAAGTTTTAGAAAAATATAATATGTTTCAACATAGGCTCCATCTAGGGATCTCGTCACCCTGCAGGACGAGAAGAAAAGTAGACCAAGTGCATTTATTGGGTAACTAGAGTCATTATTGCATTTTTATGAAACACATATGAAGAAACCACAAAGAAGGATTTTAGGATTTCATCCTTATCTCTAAAAACTTTCAAAATTTAATCATTCACTGGCCTCGAGTTTAGGCTTATCAATGGGTTTCCTTTCTTAAAACTAATTTCAGATTTGTTTAAGATAATCAAAACAACCTTAATCATTCTACTAGGCTTTGTTCGATTTTTTTTCACATAATGGTAAAGTAATTTCAATATTTTAAGTCAAGGAGTCCCATTTAGCTTAGAATGTAGATCTAATCGAACAGATAAATAGTTACTGGAGCACCTTATAATTGATGTATAATAGCCTTGCAGATATTGTAGACATTGCTTCACTTCCAACAAGCCTGTTCAATACCCCAGTGAGGTTATCAAATTTCCCACATTGAATTTCCTTTCACCACTTCAATTAGTAATTTATCATTTAAATGTTGAAATGAGGGAAATCATTTAATGAATTTCCTTTCATCATATCTTTTGGACCAGATGGGGGAAATCATTTTATGAATTTCCTTTCACCATCTGTCTTGTTTTAAAACATAAAGTGGGGGCAATCAATCTGTATGCAATATATTGGGGAAGATGTCTGTTTATAATTTAACAAAAAATTTATGTCAACTCACTTTGATTACTATGGACTAATCCTTCTCTGACCTTCAAAACATCTTCACCTACAGGGAAGTTCTCACGAGAAGTTTTTATTTTCTAGGTAATTTCCTTGAGAGAAACTAATCAATCTAATCCTATTAGAAAGACTAACATAGTTAGGATCAACCTAGACATACTTCTTGTTCAGTTAAAGTTAGAGTAATTATAAGAAACTTTACCTATTCTCGTTTTGAATATTTGTTTATGAGTTTTCAAAGTTAAGGTGAGACCTCTCTCCTCTATGAAGCTCATGGGATGAGATCAAGAATCATGTAAAGATACAGCTTGAAAATGAACAGTGGAACAAAAAGAGGATTCAAATGTTCTTTTCTAAGTACAGTCACTCTTAAACAGGCTTCTTACTCGACTATTGAAATTTTTTCTTTAAAGTCTTTTTATTGCTTATATATATTTTTTTATTTCATCGAGAGAAAGTGTTTGATAATTAAAAAATAGCTTTCATTTCTTTGTTTAAATATTTGGTGATGATATTAGTAAACAACATATTTTTGTCTTACTCATTAACATCTTGAAAATTTTAACTTAAGTTTACAAGGAAGAAATTCATACCTTAGAATTTCTTTATACTTCCAGCGAAGCAAACTCTTAGTTTATTACCTACTTCAAGAGAAATTTAATGCGAGTATCTATGCATGTCACCTTTCTGATATCTCAAGTATCTCGACTATCTGCAAGTATCATGCATGAAAAATAACATGAAAAATATCAAGAACTTACGTATACCCAAACTCAATGAGTTACTTATATATATAAAATAAAAATCAACTGTCATGGTTTTATTTACAATGAAATTAAAAACTTACCCAAGAAAATGAATAAACTATAAATAAAAAACAAAGAACTCAAACCGGTATATACAGTGAAGGTTTGGAAACCAAACATTGCATAAACTTCTTCAGGTAATTCCCATTGATAGGGGCGTTAAGGATTTTTCCATCCAGATTTTCTAACAAAAACGAATTATTTCGTTCAGAATCTGTGATTTTGAAAGGTCCACACCAAATATGGTTGAATTTACCATGATTTCCTGAATCTCCCTTCCTAGCATCCCATTTTAAAACTAGGTCACCAGGAAGGAATTCTTTGTCTTTCACTTTTTGGACAAATAGGGATTTCATTTTATCTTGGTACTTCTGGAGTTTTTCATCTACTTCAGCCCTATTTTGATGGACTTCGATCAATTGGTTAATTATTCTAGTGACATGATTTGGCTCCTCCTTCTCGTCTTGCCAGAGTTTCATTACAAGAAAATCCAGGTTGATAGGTAGTACTACTTCAATTTCGTACACCATTTGGAAAGGAGACATCCCAATCAATCTCTTAGTGCCTATCCGATTTTCCCACAAGGCATACTTCAAATGCACATGCCAAGATTTTTTATTTTCATTCAACACTTTCTTAATTATTTGATTTTATTTGATGATTCAACTAATCAATTGCCTTGAGGATAGTAAGTTGTAGAGTGTCCCAATATGATGTTGTACTTTTGAAAAAAATTTATCATGTCCATGGACTTAAAAGAGTGAGCATTATCAGTAATGATATTTCGAGGGTAGCCAAATCTTGATAAAATATTCTCCTCCAGGAAACTGGTCACTATTGCGTCGATTGTGTTTCGTGTAGGAATGGCTTCCACCCATTTAGTAAAATAATCAGTAGCGTTCAAGATCCACTTATATTACACACTTGAATGAGGATGTATTTCACCAATGAAATCCATACCCCATTGTTGAAAAGGAGCTTCAGTTTTTACTGGCACCAAATGTAGTGCATGAATCTTTTGTTTGCCTGTGAATAATTGATAGGGGTTACAATCTTTGACTTTAGCATTCAAATCAGTGAATAATTTTGGCCAATAATATCCCTCTCTTAGGATTTTATAGGTTTTTTATTTCCATGCGTGATTTCCTCCACACACTCCTTTGTGAAACTCATTTATGACTTTCTTTGTTTCAGATTCTATTAAATATCTCAATAAGAAACCCAGAGGATCCTTCCAATATAGTTGACCATCTACATTATAATATTTTACTGCGTGCAACTTCAACGTTCTTTATTTAGAAGGATTCATGTTTCTTGGGCATTGAAGAGTTAGTAAATATTAAACTATGTCACTATACCATACTGAGGAAGATAACTTATCTTGGATTTGAGTCGTAGGAATTTTATCGTCGAAGTCTTCTATATTTGGAATTTCTTCATAAGCTTGTAAATGATTTTTTCCAAGCACTCTGAGATTAGATTCAGCTATTAGTTTAGCCAAACCCCGTCCTTTGAAAAGATTCATTGGTTTCACTTCCAGATCAAACTCTTGAATTTTAGCAAGCCATCGACCTCTCCTTCTGTCACTATCGGGTTGAACCAATATATCTTTAACGGAACTGGTGGGTACGCATGTTATGATTTTATAATGTAGCACATAAGTTCTGAAATCTTTGAGGGATTTCACCATTGCATAAGCTTTATTTTCCAATATATTGTATTTGAGTTCAACATCTCTAGGACTTTTGCTAAAAAATGTGATTGGTTGTTTGAAACCTTCATCATTTTTTTGTAATAGTACAGACGCAATAGTATGTTCAGAAGCAAATGAAAAAATCAGGAATTCTTTCATGTAATTTGGGCTTTCCATAACTGGCGCTTCTCCTATAACCTTTTTAATACATTCAAATGATGCTTTGGCTTCGGTAGTCCACTTGACCTCTCTATCCTTCTTGAGAATATCTGTAATCAATTTCACAATTTCAGCAAAATTTGGGACAAATCTTCTCAAAATATTAATTTTTCATAAGAATGATTGTATTTCCTTTATATTCCTAGGAATATTTATAGTATCTATAGCTTCAAATATCTTCGGATAAATTTTAATTCCATCCTTATATACTATGTGGCCCAAGAGTTTACCTTCTTGCATTGAAAAATGAGATTTTTTGGGACTCAAAGAAAAACCAAATTTTCGACATTTTTCAAACGTCTTCTTGAGGTGTATTAGGTGCTCTTCATCAGATTTAGAAAAAATAGTTAGATCATCAAGATAAATAACAACAAACTTATCTCTTTCACCGATAAACACAATATCCATAGCTCTTTGGAAAGTAGCTCCTGCATTCATCAAACCAAAAGGAATTTTATCATACATAATGGTACCCGATGGGGTGGTGAATGTGGTTTTCTCTTTATCATCCTCATGGAATGCAATTTGATTATAGCCTGAAAAGACATCAATCATAGAAATTCTATTATCTCCTACTACTTTTTCCAACACGTGATCCATTTTAGGTAATGGATAATTGTCTTTGAGTGATGATCTGTTTAGATTTTTGAAGTCCACGCACAATCTGATTTCACCATTTTTCTTCCTCACTAGAACTAAATTAGCTACCCACTCAGAGTATCTAAGTGGGACAATGATCTTGGCATCCAAAAGTTTCTTTACCTCTTTTTCTATCATGGGCAATAATATAGGATTTATTTGTCTGAGATTCTATTTGAATGGTTTAACACCCTGCTTCAGAGGAATTTTGTGTTCATTTATGGTGGTATCATAAGTTATTAATTAATCATAGGACCAAGAAAAAACATCCTTATACTATTTGAGAAACTCAACATATTTACTTTTTATTTCAGGAGGAAGGTACTTAGATAATTTTACCAACCTAGGAGTTTTTTTGGTGCCTATATCACAATCTTCAACCTCTTCTGGCGGAGGTTGTAAAGTAGACTTCAAAGGAATGTCGTCATGATTAAATAATCTCTCCAAGGGGATCAAACCTTTGGGGATCTTATTATGTTTCAATATAATCATACGATGATTGGCAATCTTATTTTGAAACTCTTGAGGATCTTTCCTTTCCTGCATAATCCAAGCGGGGTCATTCTGATTTTCTTGGTTGATATGTGTCTTGGCAAAGTCATCCACAATTTCTAGAAATTGTCTGATTTGTTCATAATCTTTGAAAACCTGCTACTATTGTATATTGTTTGGTATTGAAGGTATGTGACGCATTTCTATATGGAACTTTAGTTTGAAAATAATAGGAGGTACAAACGTTGAGGCTTCTTTGGCCAATGAATCAACCCATTGATTTTCTTCTATAGGAATGTAGTGAACATTAACCGGTGAGAAAAAAAATTCAATCAAATTCGAGGAATTTTTTTTGTAAGACCTTAACCTTTTGTTTTTAGCTTGGTACTAATGATTTATTTGTTTTATTATTAATTCAGCATCACCATAGACTTCCAAGTTTTTAATTTTCAACTTCCTGACAACTTCTAATCCTAAGACCAGAGCTTCATATTCGCACACATTGTTGGTGTAATTGATGTCCCACTATAACCTGTAAGAGAAAGGAATAACAAACTCATCTCTGGGTGCCATAAAAAGCACTCCAACCCTTGCTCCTTCACATGATGAAGCACCATCAAAATACATTTTCCAAATTCCAGTACTATATACATATTTATTTTCTTTTCTAGATTTTCTTTTTCTGTACAATATTTTTCTATACATTCATCTAAATCATCATCTATCGATAAAATACAATTTCCAAAATCTTGATCTGCGGTATAAACAAGATAAATTTTTGGATTCAACGGATCACTTACTATAAATGCTAGCCTTGTTTCTCTATACAAGAGGGTGAACTGTCCGCTGAAAACTAGGATTGTAGCATATGTCATATATAGTTGGAGGGATCCTCCAGTTTTAACACCCTAATACCTGGATAACAACATACCATACTTTGGAGGTATATCAACAACAACCACATCCATCATAACACCTTTTATAGGAATTTGCGCAAGATTAACCACTAAATCTTTAATCGTACCCATACATTTGACTTTTCTCGAATCAAAAGAATATAGATCTTCGTATGGTCGAGTAATTTCGAGACAAATTATATCTATAATACCTTTGGGCATCATATTGTGAGAAGGTCCAGAATCCAACGTGTAATTATGAAGCAGATAATCATGTACAATTAGCATAATATAAAAGGGAGCGATGATATCTCTGGCACCTTTGAAGTGCGGACCAAAGATTATATTTGGTTTATCATCTTCCAAATTTATAAAGTTAGTTTGACTTTCAGAATCTAAAATTTTTATCATTTTGGAAATTTGTTTCTTGTATGTAGGGTTTTTTTCTAGTTCGACTAGAGGTACATGGATCTTGATTTTATTAATCTCATTCTCTAGATTAAAAGTTCCCGTTGTCCTTTCAGATTCTCTAGTTTGGATTTCTATTTCCATTTTTATTTATTTATGAATGTGTGTTTCTTTTGTTTCAGCTGTTTTTGTTTCTTCCATGGGAATTTTCGTTGTTCTTATATTAATAACTAGTGTTTCTACTGGCTTTGTCTTGGTAGACTTTGTGTCAGCAACCTTGGTTTTAACAGTCTATATTTCAGCAGCTTTTGGAGCTGCCTCGTCTGTTTCCCTTCTCGACAATTTTTTTTTCGGTGGGGAAGTTGTGACATTTTTGTTTCTAGGCCTTAGATTATATTTGTGTTGGAGCTCAGCCATTATATTATCAATGATTCCTTGATAAGAAAAATAATTTGTAATATTCATACTCGCATCGTTATTATACCAACCTTCTGTGTTTAGAGATTTTTCATAATCTTCTCTTGTCAAATAAAGTTCTTGACAGTCATCGCCAAGATTATTGATATCTTCTTCTAACTCCTCAAAATTAGTATGTCTTCTCCTCCTATAATTTTTTTATTCTTAAAGGGGGATTGAATATTTTTGTTCTTCATTCTTAATTTGTCTTTTTTGTATTTGAGGGTTAGGATTCCTTCTGAAATCCTTTCTAGGGAACTGATCATTCTTTGACTGGTCTAATTCCATTCTCGAAATTTTATTCCACAATTCCTTGATTATTTTAGCCATGTTGTCCATCATGTCTTCAGAGGACTTCCCAACTCCGAAGGGTCCTACTTGTTTCATGAAGCATCTGGTTTCTTTATTTCCCATTTCAAATTTAGATTTTAACTTTCCTGATGCCATCATATTTGATTCAATTTCTACAGCATCATCCTACATTTTGGTGAGATCGACAAATCTCCTTTATTCTAATAATAGAGTGAAATATGGATCAAAATCCCCAAAAAAAGTTACTTTCGCTGCAAGTTGGGAAGGTTTAACTTCAGCAAGAATCTTATTATATAATTATTAAATATTTGAGTAAACTCAAGAACTGATTCCGAATTTTTCTTTCTTAAGGCTCCAAACTCAGTTAAATAATAAATATGACATTTTATTTCTCCCCATTGTCCGATAAAGGCACTTTATAACTCGTCATATGATCCTATGGAATCTGCTAGAAGTCCTCAGAACCAGGCTCTCACCTCTCCTTCGAAAGTTTGAACTAGGAGTCTTGAAGAAACATCCTTGTGCTCAAGGCCAAGGATATCAGTGAATTGATGAAATATTTTATATGCTCTGTCGCGGTTAAATCTCCCTCTCCGGTGAACTTTGGTAAACTTTTCATACAGTTTTCAGGTAAATCATAGAGGAGAACTAGAAGAACCAAAGGACCATATATAGCTACTACTTTAGAAAAAAATCTAGGAAATGGGGGTGGTTTTTGACCACCTGCTCCTCTTCCTACACCACCTCTGACACCACCTCCTCTGGCCGAAGCCATTGATAATTTGAGGGATGAAGCTTTGAGATTGAAAAGGTGTTTTTTAGAAAAGTGTAGTGACTTTTCAGTACCCTCGGGATGAAGAAGAAAACATTCATGAGACTTATGGTTAGGAGACTAAAAATAAGAAAAGATGGGAATAAGGAAATATGAGCTAGATTCTTCAAACTTGTAGGATGTATACATAGGAGAACCAACAAGAGTCAAGTATGGGTAATAAATATATTCCTCAGAGCTTTGAGAGGTTGGAAACTTGTCAAATTTAATCTCGAAAGAAAACAACTCTAGTTTTAGGGTTTCGACTTCAAGTTTATCAGAAGATGTTTCACCGAAAAGGGGTTGGATAGGAACTTCTTGTGAAGTTAACGGTTCCAATAAAATTTTAGTATTTGATTTGGTTTGATAAACCTTACTTGCTGACACAATAGTTTGTTTAAGGTATCCCCTTGATTTCAAAAGTTTTTTAGGCTCAGATACAGGCGAGGTTTTCTTATCGTCTGGATTCTTTTTGGTATTATTTTTACCAAATTCCAATTTATCAATTGTGGAGTCGCCAAGTTAAAAATAAAGCCTTATAATGTGTTAAATATTTGTTCACTATCAAAGAAAGAAACTTACCAATGTCATTCTCCTAGGGAAAAATAACTTTGTTTCTCCGTCCCCGACAATGGTGCCAAAAAGATGTTGTTCCCGAGTTTATACTTAAGGCTCATAGCATAATGTCAGGCATCACAAAATAAAGAGAGTTGTAATATTTGGTTTTTTCTATTTTAGTTATGTGAGAAAAGTTCCTAAAATGAATTAATGATATAACAACTCAATTGTCGTTTTTCATATCTGAGTTAAATTTGAAAATAATGAATGTAATGAGAGAAAAACATAAAGCTGTTAGACAAAGAAAGGCATCAATCACAAAATAATATCACTCTTCTACAAAAGAAAAAAATAGATGGGTAACCTTTAATGAAGCATTAAATGTAGCAATATAATTAACTCACAGGTATTTTATTTGCTAATAGAAAATATAGAGGAAAATCTATTAGCTATGAGTTAACTAAATGAAATATATAACCACAGTAGAAGTTGTACTAAATTGCGACTAGGCATTCATTAAGGAAATATAGAAAAAGATGTTGAAATGTGTAAATCCGGTAGACATAACTCAAAATGGATGAAATATGGAATCTCTGGTCTACACTTGTATTAATTATTGATGATGAGAGTTTTTATCAATTACAACTGGAAATAAGCAGCATATTTTTAGTATTTTGAAAATATATTTATACGAAAGGTTCTCAACCCTAGGCGGTTGGAATTCTCGTTATTCCTAGATAGTAATGGTTACAAAATAAAAACCTGAACCATTTCACTTGGTTCTTTTCTATCTCTCTCTCATGCTGATAGAACAAGTATGCATATGTTACTTCATTTATTCTTTAAAGTACTTCCTTCATATTTCTCGAGACATTTGACGTACCTGCTTAGGAATTGTACTAATAGTCTAGAAGGTTTTGTATCTTTTTCCTAAAAAAGATACAACTTTTTTTGTAATTGTGGAAACCTATCTTCTATCCTTTTATCTTCAGAAGTCATTGACTGTAACTATAAATTTGGCTTTATCAACCATCTATCTATTTGAGCGATGTCAACCTTCTTTAACTGTGAAATTTCAATCTCCGCTTCCTTTAATATTTCTTTGATGTCAAGTTGATGTTTTACAATTTTGATTTGTCCTAGTATTTCAGAACAATCATCCTTTCCAATGCCTAGTGATTCTTTATTTAGCAAATCAAAAAACTCTTCACAATCCTTGTTTAATTGTTTGGCCATTCTTTTACTCTCGGCTATATTGGCCTCCCATGTTTTCAATATTATATCCCCTCTGACTTGTTCTACAACAATCAATCTAGGAGTTACAGGTACTTCTTCTCTAGCTGATGACACGACTGCTTTTTGAAAAGTCAGTAGACTCTCTTTCTTTGAAACCAATATTATCTAATGATTGATTTACTTCATGAAAATGATTTTGGATGATATATACCTTGGCCAAAAGGCTTTGTTGTGTTATTTCCAATTTCTTTAGCACTTTCGATGCTTGAGCTTGGAACATTGTTATATCCATAACCATTTTCTCAGTGGAACTTACCTTGTCTTGTAATTGTTTAACCAACTCATCTTGTTGGACAAGACTGGACTTGAGAAGTTGGATTTGTTGTCTATCAGTAGCTCTAGCCTATTCAAGTCCTTTATTGACATCATCTCTGATATTATTATTTGTATTCCTTATTTGATCTTGCAACTGAATTATCATTTGATTCCTCTACTTCAGCCTTTCTTTCATATTATCAACTGAGAATAAGTTGGTTGTTGCAAAATATCCCAAAGAGCCTGCTACATTTGTAGCAAATTATTCGTCTTCTAGATTTTGTCCATCCAATAATACTCTGTGTTTTTTGACGATTTATCCTTCTTTCTAGTGCATTTCTTTCTTCACCACAACTTTCCTTTTCTTACTGAAAAGGAAATCGGTAGGAGGTATTTATTCAATAGGGATAGGCATGATATATCCTATGAATATTACCTCTGCATTAGGCTTTCCTCTGGTGAATTGTAATGGTGTGACAACCTCAATGGGGCTTCCGATTTATGTGGATAACTGTTTTCCAGCTTCATTTGTAGTTGATTTCTCTGGTGAAGACTATGGCCTATCTTCTCCTTTCTTTATTAGTGTCTCTTCTTGAATTTTGGTCGGTTTATTTGATACCTCTGTTGCCGTAGTATCTTCTTTCTGAGTTGAGACCTCATGTTTCTCTAAGTTTTCCAGGAATTCTTGTTTAGTAGAGATTCCGACTTCTGGATTTTGGGTATCTTTTTGTTGTGTATCTGAAGACTTTGGGTTTTCCACTTGTAATAATTTAGGAAGACTACTTATTTGATTCTTTTGGAAATTCTAAAACTCAACCATTTCACAAGGTGGTAGAGCTTGAACTTGGCTCATAACTTCTTGGTAAGATCTTACCCCTCGAAACATTTCGTCCTGAGGGGACTCGTGATGTTCATATTTTTTTGGATTGAAATTGGCCATATGATTACCCACGACATTTTGTGGGTCGTGTTTCTTGAATTCAATGTTAACCAGTTTTATTTATTTTAAGGCTACAACCTCCACTCTAGAATGGCCGAAATCTAACAAAGACAATGCACCAATCTGTAAGGGAAAAGATGGCCATAACATTTTTTTCACTTCTTTAAGTTATTTTCTGATCTCGCCAAGTAAAGTTTGCCGTGCGACCTCGTGGCACACCATTCGGTCTGGTATAAATTTTGGTAGATCATAGGGGGGAACTGAATAACTAAAAACTGTGATATAAGAGAAGTGTTCCTCAATGTACCAATCTGACACCTTATCTAGGTTAGCTGCAACTGCATCTGAAATTCTAGGAGGTGAGTGACCAAAACTAGTAGTGTGCATCGACACCGCTACCTAGTTACATATTTCATAAAAGGAATCCTTCGTCTTATCTTCCCAAATCTTTGAATGATAAACATGAATTGGTTCTACACTATCTGGAGTGAAATTCCATCCCATCAGCAAGAAAGGCATCATGAAATAGATGGCGTCTATAATATAAGATGACATGAATAATGATGTTGGTTTTCATTTGGATTTCTTTGTTTGGTATTCTGTGATTTCTCTAGCCAAACTGTCCAACAATATCTTGGCCCAGTCGAAAGAAACCCCTTTCGCCATTGTGTGTGTAATGGGTACCCATGGTAAAAATAAATGGGTTGTCTTCTCTTTTCCATAGAGTCTACATATTAGCATGGCTATATACATGAACTGTGGTTATAGCGATGAGATTGAATATATGGCATTAGAATCGGATATGAACTTTTTGGGGCTTGAGCACTAGTCCTTGATCAAGTCGAAAAGACTCTTTCCATATTGATCACGCTCATTCTTATTAAAATTCACTAGAAAAATGACATTATAAATGAAGTTTGATGTTGCAAAAAATTTGTACATCACCTGTATGTGTTCCGACTGAAATGACCCAATAGCTACCTTCTGAGAATTCAATATAGTTCTAGTCGGGATATCTAAATGATCCAGTGCCCATCCAATCATGTCAGTGTATGGTAAAAGGCTCGGCCCTGTTACTACCTTATGTAGCTCCACTTGAGCGATAATATTATATTTGGTAGACAAGTTATCCTTTTCATTGTCACTTGAATCATCAGGGCAGTTTACCAGTTCGTCTTGTAGAGTGTTGAATACATGCGTCCAAGTCTTAACTGTGTTTATACTTCTAGGCGAAGTATAATAAATAACATGTATGTTCTGGCTGAAACCTTTTCCAGTTGCTTTAGGCACTTTCCGTGGAGCCATGGTATCAAATCTCAGAGTTCTATTACCTGTTATAGAGAATGAAAATGAAGAAAAATAGTTATTTCACTAAGCCAACTCTATGAAAACAAGAATGCAATTCAGAACTAAAAAAACATTTTTTCCTTAAACGCATAAACCATGCGCATACCTTCACTGAAAACGCATTTAATTTCTTTAATAAAAATATTCAGGCGTTAAAATCGGATCTTATTTGAAATCATTTCCCTAAATCAGTTATTAATGTCATTAATGGTCGACACCTCATGATTTGGGAAAATCACAGAGAAAATTTGAATTTATTTTCCTTTCAAAACAATGTAAGTTTAACATGAAATAAGTTTGTTTAATGTATTAATAAATCAAGCTTATCCTTTTAATTAGTCGTTTATAACATTAATCCATTTCAGGATTTCGGATCTCATGTTACCCTGTGTAATATCCCTAAGGCCTAACCCAATTGCAAATATAAATACAAATGTATGTAAGATGGTGAGTTGATTTGATATCATTTTGGTATGCACATTTCATGGCATAGTGCACACATGTATTGCGCAGTAAAATGAGGAAGAGTGAAAATTTGGGATACCATGCGCAACATCTTAAGTGAGTGCAATGTAGAGGCCAGGGAGCCTTGTGTATCTGATATGTTTTATAGGCTGGTGAGACAGTATCATAATCTAGGATTCTTATATTTTGATTAGGCTAGAGAGCCTAGATGTGAAAGGCCAGTGCACCTATTTTTGTACATATCTCATATTTAATATAAGATACATCGATGTGCGCAGAACGACCATGATAAAAGAGATGGAAGACTAAACTCCACTAGTTAGCGAAAGGAAGGGGCTAATTTAAGCAATATTATATTAATATTTCTTAAATCATAAAGTATGGATAATTATGTTATCCTATGTTCCAAGTTGGGGCCAAGTGGGCCAAAGTAGCTTAGAACATGAAAAGTGTCATGTTGGGGGAATGCATACATATTGTTGGACTTAGTTCATTTTTGGGAACTCTCCATCATTCAGACCATCATATTTCTCATGAATGATCCATCACTAAGATATACAATCAATCATCCATGAATATTGGCAGCCATTGAGCTATCATTTGTATCTTCATGAATTTACCTAAACTCATATCCCGAGCCTTCGGTTGGGTAACTGTTAGCTTGGGAGCGGGATTCAAGAAGAGGGTTGTCACACCCGTGGAATATTGAAGAGGTGGGTTGTTAGGCCCATGAGAAATTATCCGGGTGAGAGAATTGTTGGGGATATATTTCCTGAAGGTGCTGAACTACAACTGCAGGGCTCTGAGACTTCCTATCTAGCTTGTTTCTTAATCCCTGGAAGGAAAGTGGGGCAGCTGAGGGACTGTTGAGAAGAGAAGGGGAACACTTCATTGGGTGGGATAGGCATGTAGGGAATGAGGGATTGTAGGCTGTTAGTTGAGTGAGCACCTAAGATGGAGTCTTTCCTCTTGTTCATGAGCCTTTATCTTGGTTAGGAACCCCTTTACCTGGGTGGAGTTTAGTCCCATCTCGGGGGTGACTCACTATTGAGAGTAATGAACAATGTGGTCTAAGGCTGGGAGGTTCATGGAAGGTCTTCACACAATTGGTGATATTATCACAAAGATAAGTGCCAATTTATGTGATTAATTTACATGTTGCATTGTTATTCACGTGTTATTTTTAGGGGTTTATCCTATGCATGATTATAGCTGTCTATATGCCTATGGGTACTGCATGTATATGTTACTTCTATTTCAGTGTGAATCCATGCACTTACATAGTGTATTTTTTTATTCATGTTTTATATATATTAAGCTTATGCAAGGGTTCTGTGTGTGCATATGTTTTAATTGCATGCAGTTAGAAAATTATATGTGACATAACTTAGTTAGGATGCTAAGTATGTTACAATACGTTCCACACAGAGAACGTATGTGTTCTCCGGTGTAGCGTGGCCCGACATGAATGGTAGGGAACGTTACAAATTGGTATCTGAGCATGAAAGAGTGTTATGGAGTAGCATGACCTAGGTTGTTGAAGGATGGGAATGTTACAAAGACGGTTTCAGAGCTAAGTAAATAGTTTGAGGAGTGGCATGTCCCAGCCGGTGTGAGGCCAAGGATGTTACAAATTGGTATTAGAGCTTCAATTTTCAACACTGAGCCTGAATAGGCCGAGAAAGTTTAGTTGAAGAAAAATGTCACAGAGAACTTATTTTGAAGTTGCCAATTTTCAGTTGTAGAGCGTCCATGGAAAAAACAAAAGTAACAACAACTGGGTGAAAATGGGGAAAATCCCCAATTTATGTGGGTGAATTCATGAGAAGATGGAGAAATTCGGTCAAGTGATGAAATATTACTGATTTAATATTTGTCCTAGCAAATTTGAACTTGGAATTTGTCGAATTTGAAGTTACAGTGAAGCCATGACAGATGGAGTGGAATTCACGAGGATTTGATGCGCATAAAGGTGAATGTGCATAGGTGGGCACACTAAAAATGCATGATGCGCAGTGAAAAGCATGTGATAGTTAAAATTTGGCACTGCGCCACAAGATATTGGCATGTTGGTGCGCACGCTAAATTTCATTACTGTGCAAAAAATGTTAGCATGCAGGTGCGGGTGTGCGGGTGCGTGCACTAAATTTGACATTGCACTAAATTTGGTGTGCGGGTGTGTGCACTAAATTTGGCATTGCACGGAGAACACACGCATAAGAAGGTGTTTGCGGTGCACACACACACACATGGTTATGGTTCATGTGGTGTGCACAGTATTGTAAAGCACAGAGGAGTTTGGTTGGTGCACGCACAATATGAGTATAAGTTGTCTCACGATAGTGTAATCAATTGTGTGCGTAGATAATTGTGTGCAGTGGGGGAATATTGAACTTTGGTATGGTGCAATGCATAGAGAGAAATGCATGTGGAATATTAGTGCATGATACAAAAATTGTGCACAACAGGAAATAGTGCAAGAAACAAAATTGTGCGTGGTATTTATTGGCGCACGACACAAAAGTGTGCGCATGTTCTTGGCGCGACAAAGAATTGATACATAATGTTTTTAAATTCCACGAAGAACAATTTAACTGTGATGTTTCAACACATGGAAAATACGATAGCACAAATTGAAACTTGTGCATGTGAAGTTGTTTGAATGGGGAAGAACAACAGAAACGGTGAATGGTAAATTATAAGACCCAACTAGCTCCATGAAGCCATAACTTTCTGCTAAAGACTTAGAATTGAGCATGTGAGAAGGAGTTGGAAAGGTCTTGGATAGTGGAATATAATTATCCACTCAGAAAATTGATTGGGAATTCAATGTTTTAGGAAATCAGAAGAAAGGCTTCTGACAAATTATTGAACCAAAATGGTTCATATTTTTCATAAAATTGCTGAAACAGTCAGTCTGACAAGTTTTGTTGGTTGCACATTTTGCAGAGTTAACAACAATGAGATCATATCAAGATGAGTTTAGAGTCCAAATTAATGGAATATGCACCAGGAAATTAAAACCAGGAAGATGAAGTCAGAGGGATGGATGTCCATTTGAGCATGGAAGGAACAAACTCCAATGGACATGGTGAATAAAGGGATGAAAACATAAATATGGCAGAGACCATTAAAAATTTACAGAAGGATGGTCAAAGCCATAAAGATGATAATGAAAGGATTATGAGAGCCAAGGAGCAATAGGATGACTTCAATATGAAGTTATTGGAGAGCTTGAATATAATAGAAAATAAATTGGATAAGGAGACTGGCTTGAGCAAATCGGGAAGTCATAAGTCTCATGATGAGAAAATAAAAACAAGAAGTGTTAGCAGGAATCACCACCATTCCATGAGGAATTCCAATAAGATATCACAAAATATCTCAAGTCCATCGCCTATCAGAACATATGAGAGGTCTGGGGTGGATGAACTGTGAGGAGAAATGAGCAAAATCAAACCTCCTACATTTGATCATGAGCACAAGAAGGATGAATATGCAAAGACATGGTTGTTGGGCATGAGAAAGTATTTTCAATTGCATAATTATTCTTCTCATGCAGAGGGTAGAATTTCCATCTATCAACTCAAAGGAAAATCATCCATGTGGTGGGATCAGCTTCTGCAGGTGCAGCACATCAAAGAGAAAATTGTTACTTGGAGAAGATTCAAGAAGTATTTTGAGAAGAAATACTTGACTAAGAGATACTATGCCAAGAAAATGAAAGATTTCTTTGAACTAAAGCTTGGGACTATGACAATTGAGGAATATGAGAGAAGGTTTCTAGAACTACTGAAGTATGTCTCTTTCTTCAAGGATGAGACAGTCAAAATTCAAAGGTATTTGAGTGGATTGCCATAATTCATCAGTGAAAAAATATAGTATGATGATCCCAAGACATTGGAGGAGACCATAAGGCGAGCTAAATGCCTATATGATAAAAGGAAATCAAGGCCAACATTCCAAAAATCTTGGGAAGACAAAAATAAATTCAAGATGGATCAAAGGAAGAAGGGGTCTAAGCCACCATTCTTTAGAAATAGTCCACAGAGACAAAAAAATCCTAAGGAACCTAGAATGATGGACACAGGAAGTCAAAGGCCAAGGAAACCACCTATTCAATGTTGGGGTTGTAAAGGGGATCATATGTTTAGAGATTGTCCTCACAAAGGTGAAAAAGGGAGGATTGTTCATAATGTACAACAAGTTGAAATAGTGGAGGACATGGGAAGAAATATACCCAGGATCTATGCAGCCCTGGACAACAAGAAAGCATAATATCAATCACATATGATTGAAGTGGAAGGTATGATCAACAACCAAACCATTGCTATTTTAATTGATTCAGGAACTAGTCATAGTTATATAGATCCTAAGGTGGTGGAAATTTTTCATTTTCCAAGAAGAAAGCATAGGAAATATTGGTTGGTGCAACTGGCTACAGGGGACAAAAGGAAATTTAAAGAGATGGTTAAGTCATGTCTTATTGACATGAATGGACTGAACACCCAGGAAGATTTGAACATCTTTCCTTTAGGTTCCTATGACTGTCTAATTGGGATGGATTGGTTGGACCAACAACATGCCATCCTAGACTTCCATAAAGAAGCATTTATTTTCTTGGATAAGGAATGAAAACTAAGGAAAGTACATCAAATTCCTAGGGCAGTAGTCATCAAAGAGATTTCATCATTGTAGCTGAAGAAATGTTACAGAAAAGGGTGTAAAATATTTGCAGCTCATTTGGTGGAGACACCTAGAGATAAGGTGCCAAATTTGGAAGATTATGTAGTTCTGGAAGATTTTGAATATGTGTTCAAGGAGGTACCAGGACTACCCCGAAGGAGGGACATTGATTTCTCTATAAATATAATGCTTGGAGAAGCTCCAATGTCAAAGACTCCTTATAGAATGAGTACACTAGAGCTAAAGGAGGTGCAAATGAAACTTAAAGAGCTTCTGAAGAAGGGTTATATGTGCCCAAGTGTGTCACCTTGGGGTGCCCCAATCTTTTTTTTGAAGAAAAAATATGGTACATTAAGATTGTGCATTGATTTCAGACAGTTGAATAAAGTGGTTGTAAAGAACAAGTATCCTCTGCCAAGGATTGATGATATTTTTGATCAATTGACGGATGCAAAGATATTTTCAAAGATAGATATCAGGTCAGGATACCATCAGGTAAGGATTAAAGAGGAAGATATCAACAAGACCTCTTTCAGGACAAGGTATGGTCATTATGAGTTCACAATGGTGCCATTTGGGTTGTCAAATGCACCTGTTGTTTTCATATGCTTAATGAACGGTGTTTTTTGAGAATATCTAGACAAGTTTGTCATCGTATTTTTGGATGACATTCTCATATATTCCAATTTAGAAGAAGAGAATGAACATCATTTGAGGATGGTTTTTCAAGTATTAAGGGAGCATCAATTGTATGCCAAATTGAGCAAGTTCTCATTTTACCAAAAGCAAATTCACTTTTTGGGGCACATTATTTCAAAGGATGGGATAGAAGTGGACCCTGAGAAGATAGAAGCCATTAGAGAATGGTTAGTTCCAAAGGATGTGACAAAGGTGAGATCATTCATGGGCCTTGCAGGATACTATAGGAGATTTATAGAAGGATTTTCAAAGATTGCACACCTAATCACTTCATTGCAAAGAAAGGGTGTGAAGTTTCAGTGGACATTGGATTGTGAAAAGAGTTTCCAACACTTGAAACAATTATTGACAAGTGCTCCAATATTAAGGATAGTAGACCCAAATGAAAAATTCATTGTATGCATAGATGCATGTAAAGAGGGACTTGGTCGAGTCCTCAGTCAAAATGGGTTCATTATATGTTATGAGTCAAGGAAGTTAAAGGAGCATGAAAGAAACTATGCCACTCATGATTTGGAGTTGGAAGCCATAGTACATGCCTTGAGGAAATGGATACACTACCTCATGGGGAAAAGGTTTGAGATGAGGACATACGACAATGGTCTGAAATATTTATTTGATCATCCAACTTTAAATGCTAGGCAAAGTAGATGGTTAGAATTTCTAAGAAAATATGACTTTTATATAAAGCACATCAATGGAAAAGAGAACAAAGTGGCTAATGCACTCAACAGAAGAGTGCATGAAATGCATGCTACAACCATTATCATGTATCAATCATATTTGAAACACATAATTATAGAGACTGCCAAATTAGATTTACAATACAAGGATTTAGTGGCTAAATTACAGCAAAGTAATTTGCAGCAAAAAATTGAAGAATAGAAGCTAGATGGTGATGAAATTCTCATATACAGGGACATAATTTATGGACCAAATTCTTAGGAATTGAAAATTTTGATATTGAGAGAAATGCATAATGTGCCTTATGCTGGGCACCCAGGATATCAGAAAACTATTGTAGCTGTCAAGAGCCAATATTATTTGCCAGCCATGAAGAGTGAGGTTGTTGATTTTATTGCCAGATGTTTTGAATGTAAAAAATTAAAGGCTGAGCATAGAAAACCAAATGGTTTGCTACAGCCATTACCCATTCCTAAGTGGAAATGGGAAGTTGTAACCATGGATTTCATTACCAAATTGCCCAGAACAAACAAGCAACATGATTCTATCATGGTAGTGGTGGATAAGCTTACTAAAGTCGCCCATTTTATTCCAGCTAAGATCACTCACAAGGAAGTGAACATTGATGATGTTTATATGAGGGAAATTTCTAGGTTACATGGCATACCCATGAAAATTGTGTCTGACAGAGATCCAAAATTTACCTCAAAATTTTGGAAGGGATTTTTTAATGGATGTGGAACAAATTTGAAATTTAGTACAACTTATCATCCAAAAACAGATGGACAAACAAAGAGGGTGAATCAGGTTAAAGGCTACCCAAGACAGGAAGGAAATCTATGTTGATAAGGGTGGAACTCATAGGGAATTTAAAGTGGGTGACCATGTATTCTTGAAAGTCAAATCCAACAGAAGTTCCCTGAAGTTGGGAAGTTGTTCAAAGTTGGCAGCTCGTTATTGTGGGCCATTTGAAATCCTAGAGAGGATTGGTCCAATAGATTATATGATTGCATTTCCTACATCTATGTATGTTCATAATGTATTCCATGTATCCTTTCTAAAGAAATATATACCTGATGCTAATCATGTTATTGATTGGAATGTGATTTAGGTGGAGCAAGAAGGTGTTTTACAAGTGCACTCGGTGCACATTCTGGACCAAAAAATCAAACATCTCTGGAATCGATCCATAGGATTTGTAAAGGTCCAATGGACCCGGTATGGTCCTGAGGACACTATTTGGGAGCATGAGGATGCAATGCGGGTAGAATACCTCCATCTTTTTTAGGATTTTGAAATTTATTTGTACATGGGTATATGATGCACTAAGGACAGTGCATAAATGAGGGGAGGGGATTATAATATCCCTAAGGCCAAACCCAATTGCAAATGTAAATACAAATGTACATAAGATGGTGAGCTGATTTGATATCATTTTGGTATGCACATTTCATGGCATAGTGTGTGCATGTACTGCACAGTGAAATGAGGAAGTGTGCACATTCCGAGATACCGCATGCAACATCTTAAGTGCATGCGATGTAGAGGCCATGGAGCCTTCTGTATCTGATATGTTTTATAGGCTGGTGAGCGAATATTATAAGCTAGGATGCTTATGTTTTGATTAGGCTCGAGGGCCTAGATTTTAAAGGCCAGTGCACCTATTTTTGTACATATCTCAAATTTAATATAAGATACATTGTTTCACGTAGACCGACCATGATAAAAGATATGGGAGAATAAACTCCACTAGTTAGGGAAAGGGAAGGGGCTAAGCTAAGGAATATTATATTAATATTTCTTAAATCATAAAGTATGGATAATTATGTTATCCTAAGTTCTAAGTTGGGGCCAAGTGGACCAAATTAACTTCCAACATGACAAGTGTCAAGTTGGGGGCATGCATACATATTGTTGGACTTAGTTCATTTCTAGGAACTCTCCATCATTCAGACCATCATCTTTCCCATGAATCATCCATCACTAAGATATATAGTCAATCATCCATGAATATTGGCAGCCATTGAGCTATCATTTGTATCTTCATGAATTTACCTGAACCCGTATCCAGAATGTTCAGATGGGTAATTGTTAGCTTGGGAGAGGGATTGAAGAAGCAGGTTGTCAGGCTGGTGGGATATTGAGGAGGCGGGTTGCCAACCCCGTGAGAAATTATTTGGGTGAGAGAATTGTTGGGGATTGATTTCCTGAAGGTGTTGAAATACAGTTGCAGGGCTCTGAGACTTCATATCTGGCTTGTTGTTGAAGCCCTGGAAAGGAAGTGGGGCATCCAAGGGATTGTTGAGCAGAGAAGGGGCACACTTCCTTGGGTGGGACAGGCATGTGGGGAATGAGGGATTGTAGGATGTTAGTTGAGTGAGCACCTGAGATGGAGTCTTTCCTCTTGTTCATGAGCCTTTAGCTTGGTTAGGAACCCCTTTACTCGAGTGGAGTTTAGTCCCATATCGGGGATGACTCACTATTGAGAGTGATGAATAATGTGCTCTAAGGCTGGGAGGTTCATGGAAGGTCTTCACACAGTTGGTGATATTATCACAAAGATAAGTGTCAATTTATGTGATTAATTTACACGCTGCATTGTTATTCACGTGTTATTTTTATGGGTTTATTCTATGTGTGATTATAGTTGTCTATATGCTTATGGGTACTGCATGTATAGGTTAGTGCTATTTCAGTGTGAATCCATGCACTTACATAGTGTATTTTTCTATTCATGTTTTATATATATTAAGCTTCCGCAAGAGTTATGTGTGTGCATATGTTTTAATTGCATGCAGTTAGAAAATTATATGTGACATAACTTAGTTAGGATGCTAAGTCTGTTACAATACATTCTTCACAGAGAAAGGATGTGTTCTCTAGTGTAGCGTGGCCCGACTTGAATGGACGGGGACGTTACAAATTGGTATCTGAGCATGAAAGAGTATTCTTGAGTAGCATGACCTGGCTTGTTGAAGGCTGGGAATATTACAAAGATGGTTTCAGAGATAAGTAAAGCATCTAAGGAGCGGCATGTCCCGGGCGGTGTGAGGTCGGGGATGTTACACCCTGTATCCATCCAGGATAGGATTCATGAAACGCAAAACCGCGATACACTTAATTAAATTTTAAGCATGTTTAGCTCCTTCATTAATCATGATTTATTACGAGGATTTCGTGGTTTCGGGTATCGGGACTTGTGGTGATCCTTCAAGGTATGATACCCGAATCCCAAAATCGCGATGTGATTAATTAATTTTAATCACTTTTAAAGTTTGGATTAATCATATTTTAACACTGAATGTAGTTTCGTGACTTCGCATGTCAGGATTTCAATACTCTTCACATATTGGACTGTTAGGTCTGCAAAACCCTAAAACTCAACACTTTGAAAACTGTCCTAGCGATTTGAATTTATAATGAAAAGGTGACTCCATGAATTTTAAATATTTCAAAACATTGGATTTAGTGGAAGACTTCATCAATGGTGATATCTAAGCATGCATTTGACTTTATGAAAATTTTAAAGTCTAAAGGTTTAGAAAAATATAATATGTTTCAATAGAGAGACTGATGAGAGAGCAAAGTCAGATAAATCCTCGAGTGTTGTAGAGCTTAAATCAGTTGCAAAGGCAAACGAAGAAGGGATCAAACTCAAGGAAAGAGGAAGAAGGAAGGTGTCATGAAAGAAGGGATGATCGTGGAAGAGTTGGTTATTACAGAAGTTCCAGTAGAGATTATGGACACCACCCACCTCCTTACTCAGAAGGACAATTTTATGCATCGGAAGATCCCGGAAGCAGTCTAGAGGTGTCTCTTGTTAGACAATAAAGAAGGAAACAATAGGTATATAGTTTGCAAGGAGAGATGAGGAAGCTCAAGCCACCTTCCTTTGAGGGTGAAAGTGAAAGGGAATATGATGTCGAATCATGGTTGCTTGGGATCAAGAGATATTTTCAGTTGCATAACTATTCATCCAATTTGGAAGCCAAGATTTCCACCTACCATTTACATGGGAAAGATGCAATGAGGTGGGCCCAATTGAAGCAAGTGGAGCATGTAATGAAAGTAGGATCACTTGGAAGCAGTTCAAGAAGTACTTCCAGAAGGAGTACCTCTGAGAGCATTCATCTGATAAGAAAATGCATGAATTTTTTGAACTCCGACTAGGAAGCATGACTATGACAGAATACGAGAAGAAGTTCTTGGGATTGTTAAAGTATGTCAGGCTCATTGGTGATGAGAAAGTGAAAATACAGATATTTCTAAGTGGACTGCCAACCTTTTATAAGGAAAAGATCAAGTATGATGAACCCAAGACCTTGACTAAAGCCACCAAGAAGGATAAATACCTATATGAGCAAGGCCAGGGAAGCGAATCCCTGCAGAAATCTTAGAAGGATAAGAAAAATACGAAGTCCGATCAGAGGAGGAAAGGATTCAAACCTCTGTTCAATAGGAATGAGCCTAATAGAAATCATCAAGATCAATATGCTAAGGGAGATTTCAAGAAGGAATATTCCCTGGGAAAAAGGGGAAGACCACCAATCCAATGTCGGGGATGCAAGGAAGATCACTTTTACAAGGATTTACCAAACAAAAAAGACAGAGTGAAGACTTTTCACAATATCCAAGAGGCTACAATAGTCGAAGATATGGGAAGAATCTATGTAAGTTTAAATGATCGACAAGCATAGTACTAGTCCAATATGATCGAGGTGGAAGGTAAGATCATAAATCAACATGTTGCTATTTTGATTGATTCTAAGATCCTAATATAGTGGATAGATTACATTTGTAGAAAATTAAACTTGGAAAAGAAAGTTTGGTTTAGTTAACCATTGGAACCAAAAGATGAATCCATGATATGGTCAAAAGTTGTTCCTTAAGTCTTAATGGCATGAATACTAGTATTTATCTAAATATCATACCATTGGGGTATTATGATATTCTAATTGGAATGGATTGGTTGGAGAAGCATCATGTTGTCCTATATTTTCATAATAAGACATTTACATGTCTTGATGGAAATGGAAAATAGAGCACTGTGAAAGGAGTTCCAAGACCCATATTTATAAGGGAGATTTGAGCCTTACAACTAAAAATATGTTTTATTAAAGGATGTCAATTGTATGCAGCTCATGTGGAAGAGCCAAAAAATACAAAGGGGCCAAGCCTTGAAGATTCCTCGGTACTACAGGAATTTGAAGATGTATTCCAAGAAATACCCATATTCCTACAAGAAGGGAGATAGATTTCTCAATTGATTTACTGTCAGGAGTTGTCCCAGTGTCAAAAACACCTTACAGAATGAGCACATTAGACTTAAAATAATTACAAATGCAGTTGGAGGAATTGTTGAAGAAAGGTTACATACGTCCAAGTGTTTCACCATGGGGAGCACCAGTACTTTTTGTCAAAACGAAGGATGGAACCCTGAGGTTGTGTATTGAATTCCTACAGCTAAACAAGTACACTATAAAGAACAAGTATCCTCTACCATGAATTGATGACCTCTTTGATCAACTAAGAGGAGAAAAGATATTTTCAAAAATTGACCTGAGGGTAGGATACCATCAGGTAAGAATCAAGGAAGAAGACATTCATAAGACAACCTTTAGGACCGGATATGGGCATTATGAATTTGTAGTGGTGCCATTTGGACTGGACAATGCACCAATTGTCTTCATGTTCTTAATGAGTGGCATATTCAAAAATTATTTGGATAAGTTTGTCATAGTATTCCTGGATGACATACTTATCTATTCTAAGTCTGAAGAGGAGCATGAACATCACTTAAGACTGGTATTGCAAGTACTGAGAGAGCATCAATTGTATGCCAAGTTGAGTAAGTTTTATTTCTATCAAAATCACATCCATTACTTGGGACACATTATTTCAGAGCAGGGCATAGCAATAGATCCAGAGAATATCGAAGCCATTAGAGGATGGCCAACACCAAGAAATGTGTCAAACGTCAGATATGTTATTGGATTAGTTGGCTACTACAAAAAGTTCATAATAGGGTTCTCTAAGATTTATCATCCCATCACTTATTTGCAGATGAAGGGAACTAAATTTGAATGGACACTCAAGTGTGAAAATAATTTTAATCTGTTGAAGGAATTATTTACTAGTGCACCTGTGTTAAATATTGTTGACCCAAATGAAATTTTTGTCGTATGTACAAACACATGTAAGGAAGGACTTGGGGGATTCCTCATCCATAATGAACATGTCATTGGATATGAGTTGAGAAAGCTTAAGGAACATGAGAGGAACTGTGCCACCCATGACTTGGAACTTGTTGCCATTGTTCATGCCTTGAGGATGTGGAGGCATTATCTCATGGGGAAGAAATTCGAATTAAGGACAAACCACATTGGCCTGAAGTATCTTTTTGAACAACCAACCTTCAATGCTAGGAAAACAAGATGGATGGAATTGTTAAGTGAATATGACTTTGATATCAAGCATATCAAGGGAAAGGAGAATAAAGTTGTCGATGTACTTAGTATAAGAGTGCATATCATGCATGCTACTATTGTGAGTATGCATCAATCAGACTTGAAGAGAAGAATTTTAGATCGTCTTGTTACAGACCAACATTAGCTACAGGTAAAGGAAAGCTTACAACAAGGATATGTAAAACATAAAATAAAGGAGTATGAGATAAAGGAAGACAAACTACTCATGCATAAAAATTGAATCTATGTTCCTAGTTCTAGAGAACTGAGGAATTTGGTACTGAAGGAAATGCATGATGTTCCTTATGCTGGACATCTCAGTTACCAAAAAAAAATTACAGTAGTAAGAAGTCAGTTCTTTTTGCCAAGAATGAAGAAGGATGTTGTTGATTACATCGCTCGATGTATGGAATGTCAGGAGGTGAAGGTTGAGCATAGGCACCCAGCGGGTTTGCTGCAGCCATTGCCAATCCCAGAAGAAGAAATGGGAAGTGATCACCATGGATTTCATTACAGAATTACCCAAAACGAATAATAAACATGATTCAATCATGGTGGTCGTTGACAAATTAACAAACGTTTCTCATTTTCTGCCTATGAAGAATACACATATAGCAGCTAATATTGCAAAAAATTTCATGAAGGAAATTGCTAGGTTGCATGGGATACCTAGGACAATCATCTCGGATAGAGATACGAAGTTTACCTCCAATTTATGGAGGGGATTTTTTAAAGGATTTGACACAAATATAAACTTTAACACAACATATCATCCCCAGATAAATGGACAAACAGAGAGAGTCAATCGAATAATTGAAGACATGTTGAGAATGTATGTGATGGATAAGCCATCTAAGTGGGAAGATTACTTACACTTGGTTAAGTTTTCATATAATAATGGGTATCAATATTCATTGAGAATGAGCCCAATTGAAGCCTTGCACGGTAGGAAATGCGATACTCCATTAAGTTGGGACAACCCAACACATAGAGTGGTACTTGGACTAGAGTTGCTCAAGGACATGGAAGACTAGGTGGTCAAGATCTAGTAGAATTTAAAGGCATATTAGGATCGACATAATTTTTATGCAGACAAGAACATGACAGCTAGACAATTTAAAGTAGGGGAGCATGTAATTTTTAAAGTGAAGCCCAAGAAAATCTCTTTGAAATTTGGTAGTTGTACAAAGCTGGCAGTGAGATTGTGTGGTCCATTTGAAACATTGGACATAATAGGGCTATTTGCATACATGCTCGTATTGCGTGCTTCCATGAATGTGCACAATGTATTTCATGTCTCTTTACTAAAGAAATATGTACATGATCCTAACCATGTTGTTGATTGGCGTCTAATTCAGGTAGAGACAGAGGGAGATTTTTAGGTTCAGCTAGTGCAAGTATTGGACAGAAAAGTCAAAATGCTCTAGAATCAAGTTATAGACTTGGTAAAAGTTCAGTGAACCTGCTACGGTCCTAAATATGCCATGCAGGTAGAATACCCACATCGTTTTGAATAAATTTGAGATTTTGATCTCTATTTTGTATATGCACTGAGGATAATGCCAAAATAATGGGGAGGGGATGTAACACCCTAGATTTTGAATCCCCATTTTAAATAATGTATTGTTACAATTCTTAGAGGCCAGAGTGCCCAAACAATTATTAAAAGGCCAGTGTGCCCAAGAAATGTAATTTTTTAATCATCATTAATAATAAACACATCGTTGGCTCCTAGATAGACAAAGACTAGAGTTATAGGGGGCTATGATTCCACAAGAGAGGGGGCTTGTGGGGATAAGTGTTTATTCCTATTTTAATTACCCTTTTTGTCTAAGGAAGGAGATCAATTACATGAGCTTCTTGGGGAAGGCCATGAGGTTCTTGATTCCCCACGAGAGATACTTAAACCCATCCCTGGTCTAATTGTGGGGTTTTTCATTGGTCGATGGTCGTTGGTCATTGGATGATCCACTCTTTCCCTTCTGCATTTCGTACCATTCCTTCCCTCACGTCATTCCATGCACTCACTTACCCATCCATTGATCCATCCTCACCTGGGTCTTGGCTTGGAAAGGGAAAGGAACTGTTGAGAATTGGACATGGGATAGTTGGGTGTAATGGTCACTCATTCAATACAACCATGAATTGGGGCCTGCATGTCTAAGATGCGTTGGCATGTTCGATGGATTTCTCACAACTGCAAGTCTTGTGAGTTCCAGCATTGAGATTTTGGACCAGTTGTGCTAGAGGCCCCAAAATAAAAGGAGAGGGACTGCCTGAGGGACTGTGTGGCAGAGAAGGGTGGAGGTCCATTCTCTTGGGCGGTACAGGCTAGGTAGAAGAGATATGGGTACATGGATTGTTGTGGGTACTGGGAAACCTATGAGAGCTTGAGATTTGACTGGTTTGGGAACCCAAGTACACTCTGGAACCGTCCTTGTGGATTCAAAGCCATGGCTCGGGGGTGACACTATTGTTGATATTTGGAACAATAGTGTCTACAGTTGGATGGAGCGTCCTTGGTCTGCATCCTCTTGGTGTCACCTTTTTATAAAGATAAGTGCTCTCTATTGTGATATTATTATATGTGTATGAATGTATTTCACTGTGTATTTTAATTATTGTTTAACTAAATATTACATTATGCATGCTTGTTGTATAATGTTGTGCATGTCACTAAATCTTGTATTTTATGTGTTCTTATTATTAAAGAAGGTATCTGTAAAAGTACAAAGTCCAAGGGCATGCTTAAAGGTAGCATGCCCTGGCTTATGGGTGGTTGGGGATGCTACACCCAGTGGTGGGAGAATTTCAGTACCAGAGATTTTGCTAATACTAATGCACTTGGATCGTCGTTGGTTGGTGCCTTTTTCAGAATCAACATTCATAATGAGAATGATGATCAAGAATTACCCACGTGTAACGACCATGTACGTTGAGTGCGGTTTGAATATATGTGAATTAGCTATTCTATCTCACAAAAACCAGAATCAACTTTTCACAACCATCAACATTTCAATATATTGTTAACGTTTCAATCAAGAATTTGGGAAGGTGTTTTTGAAAGTAATTTTTTAATAGAATTATTGGGGATAGATGTGTATTTTACAACTCAATATATTTACCTAGGTAGATATGTGATTCAGTGCCTAAATTCAACTTATCACTCTTAAATAATAATAAAAAACTAAGTAAATGAAAATTGTATATGTCCACTCTAATATTTTGAACTCTAAAACTTATTAAAAAGGAAAGGTTTGGACTTATAAAGATTTGTACCTAGTTTTTTATATGTTTCAATTAAAATATGAGATACAAATAGATAAGTTTGTTTTTTTTATTTTGTTTTTCTTTCTATAAATTTCAAACTAAATGATTCTCCTATCAAATTAAGACAAATATATAAGATTAAAATACCATTACCTCCTATGGTGAAACTAAATGATTCTCCTATCAAATTAATACAAATATATAAGCTAAAAATACCATTACATCCTATGGTGCATTAGAGTTTCCGGAACATGGGAACTCGGAACTTGGATAAGATTGGTAGAAGACTAGAGAAAATGGTTACGAGACATGGTATTGAATTATTTGAATTTCATGTTTAGTCTTGGGTTGAAGGGAAACATACATGAATTAAAAGTTTTTCATATCCACAACTATATAAAGTGACTATTATTAAAATGTGTATTTAAATAATTTTTTAAATAATCTTTAAATGTAGTTTAGTTTTTGTTTTTTATAGTGATATTTTGAGTAAATATAATAAAAATATTTGTAATAAATTATGTGTTTGTAATAATGCAATAATAATATTTACATTTTAATTTAATAATATGGATGGTACTTATTAATACCAAAAATATAATTTTAATTTAAAGCTCTGTCTTTTGGAAACTAGTTTCCAAGCTCCCATTTCCTTGATGTTGAAGCTCCCAAAAAACTCTGAAGTTCCCAAAACAGTTCTGAGCCAATTAGATACCTTTCATACCAGTTCCCAAAAACGTGAAGAACTTGTTTCAAAGATGTTGAAAATGGAAATGGAGGGAGTGGTTCTGGTACAACTATAGTTACCTCCCATTTCAATTCCATACATATTTTCAGGGTATAAAAGTTTTTCAACTAAGACTCTATGGACAACCATTAGCAAGTTTCTATGTTTATCCCACCAACCTCATTCAATATTTGAATAATATTTCTCAACATCAGCTTTGAATATTGAATATTGTATTGCATTACATCATATAAAGTTGTTTTCTACATTTTAATATCATAATATGAGAAATGTATAGTTTTTTTAATGTTTAACATGAGGTTGACACACAATATTTCACAATTTTTTTATGTAATTCATGAAAAATGAGAAGAAAAGAATAAATTTTAAATCAATTCTATTATATTCACTATTACTATGTAAATCATGAAAAATGAGAAGAGAAGAGTAAATTTTAAATCAATTCTATTCACTATTACTATGCTTGAAATTTAATCACTATGTTTGAAGTTTAAGGATGATTAAGATTTTGATTTTTGTTTCATTCATTTCATTAAATAGAAAATATGATACTTTAAATTGCATTAAATTTAGTTTTTTTTTTATATATATATTTAATTACGCCGAAAGTATATCTATTGGAGATGGGCACAATTAATCACCTTTTAATTTAAAATTCCAATCTAATGGCTAACAATTGAAGATGCTGGCATATTCTTAGTCGTCCTCTCAAATGAATGAATGTGATTTATTCTTCATAACTTTATTGTATTTTTGAATGCATGAGTTAAGATGTTTACCTAATCATATTAAGAAATTACTGTAGCACCATATGATTGCCACGTTTAAATGATTAACCTTTGGGATTACCATGTTTTAATGATTAACCTTTGAGTTTACCATGTTTAAGCGTTTCCTTTTCTGCATGAGCGTGGAGTGTTTCATTCCCCAGCCTCTGTGTCTTCTCCGTCTTCCTCTCTGAATAGTTAGAGAAAGCACTCAGGTCACTCATTTCTGCGTCGAGAGATCTTAGGTCGAGAGTCCAAACTGAATCGTTCATTTATTTGTTCCTACCTAGCTCGTTCTATCCAACTTCCTAATGTTTCCATCGCGGTGTGGCGATATGATGTAATTCAACAACCATGTTGCAGAACAGATATCGTAGGCCAACAAATCCCCTGTTGTGACTTTGCTGCTAACAATTTGGATGGCGTTGCCGAAATAAGAATAAGGCAACGGGTATCAATCTTTGCCGAAATAAGAATAAGGCAACGGGTATCAATCTCGGTCGGCAGATCACTGCGAGCTTGAAGGTCGTTGGTTCGTAGTTATTGTTTTCAGAATTTTCCTTTAGCCTTTCGGTGTTTATCAGTCATAAATTATATGACTGTGCTAGTTAATATGTTCGATTAGTATTTTGAGACCATATAACTAGGTGAAAGTAACACCAAATATGTCTAGGATTTAAAAAAACATTTGTTGTTGCCTTGTGGACTCCATCACTTAGATTCATAATAATGTGTGGCTGTGTGAATTACATCTCTTATGTAAGTTTCTTTGGCAGCATAAACACAACTCAACTAAATGAAAATCATAGATTGAGAGGTTTATGGGGAAAAAACATAAACCCCAAATTGAAATGAACAAAGAAGATTTATCTTATTCAATATAAGGAGGATCGTTGAATTTCCTGAATAAAATGGAAATGGAGAATCGCATATGAAGATTTCTTTGACCATGGTTATCTTGCCACCTCTTAAATGCAAAATAAATAAAAAGATGTAAAATTAATTGAATTTTTGCATTTTGGTAATTTAAATTTTATCTTTAGTATTCAATATTAGAATTCAATATATATTCAATATTGGTATTTGTGCACTCTCATTCACACTTTTGGAATCCAATAATTGTACTTTTGTAATTAAATTTTGCACTTTTAATTTTTAACTTTAGTATTCACTAGCACAATCATATAATTTATGATTGATAAATGCTGAAAGACTAAAGGAAAATTCTGAAAACAGTAACTACGAGCCAACGACCTTCAAGATCGTAGTGATCTGTTGACCGAGATTGATACCCGTTGCCTTATTCTTATTTTGGAAACGCCATCCAAATCGTTAGCACCAAAGTCACAATAGGGGAGTTGTTGGCCTGCGATATCTGTTCCATAGCATGGTTGTTGAACTACATCATATCCCCACACCGCGATGGAAACATCAGGAAGTTGGATAGAACGAGCTAGGTAGGAATAAATAAATGAACGATTCATTTTGGACTCTCGACCTAATATCTCTCGACGCAGAAATGAGTGCCGTGAGCGCTTTCTCCAACTATTCAGAGAGGAAGACGGAGAAGACACAGAGGTTGGGGAATGAAACACTCCACACTCATGCAGAAAATGAAACGCTTAAACATGGTAAGCTCAAAGGTTAATCATTCAAATATGGTAATCTCAAAGGTTAATCATTTAAACGTGACAATCATATGGTGTTACAGTAATTTCTTAATATGATTAGGTAAATGTTAAAAAGTAAACATCTTAAATTAAAAGGTGATTAATTGTGCCCATCTCCAATAGGTATAAGGTAAATATCATAATTCAATATAGGTACTTTTTCATTTTCATTCACACTTTTGGAATACAATAATGGTTCTTTTGTAATTAGATTTTAAATTTTTGAAACTCAAAATTTTTAATTAATTTTTTATTACATTTAATCTATATGCTGAAAAACTGGTAAAACAAGTTAGACATCATCTAAAATGAGTTTTACATCATCTGCAACTACTCTCTATTCATATATTCATAATTATAAGTTTTTTTAATTATAAATATCTTTTCATCAAGCCTCAATTATATATTTACAATAACAGAAGCATTAATCTAAATTATTTAATATAAGGAAGAATTTCATAATTGAATTTCTAATTATTGTGTAAGAAATAAATGACATTTACATGTGTTGGATTTCTCATTAATCATACAAACAATTGTCACACATAGAAAATATTAGTGAAAAGTAATAATCACTAAAAATAATGATCTTTCAAAATTAAAATGGATGGGTGCTATATTACATTTATCTTAGTTCTTTTGTGGAAATGAAAAAATGTTTTATTAATAGATGTCATAAAAAAAACATTGTTACACATATAAAATATAAAATACTAGTGAAAAGTAATAGTAATTAAAAACAATAATCTTTAAAAATGAAAATGGATGGTTACTACATTACATTTATCTTAGTTATTTTGTGAGACTCTCAGAATGTTTTATTAATAGATATCTGCTAAAAAAAAAATGTATGTGCAAATTTCGTCTTTTGGACCAAAAAACAATAATAATTCAAGGACATCACTCTGAATCCATTTGGTAACACAATTACCCGTATCAACAATAAGAAGTTCAAAACAAGACATTAAATAGTGCTAATGTCAATTGGTGTGTTCTACAATGAAGATATATAGCTATATCTATAAACAAAGTGCAAACATTTTTCTTAGTTTACTATATAACACTAGTTTTCTTTCTCTTAATATATATTTCAAACTTTTTTGTTATCAAATTGTACAGAACATGTTGAGTTACACATTGAGAATAAAGATATATCTTAGAAACTAAATGTAAAGTACTAGTCTATACTAGAAAAGGACATATTCATCTTAGTAAATTAACCAAACATTTTACCTTTATGACTTTCAATTGAAAGAATTATTCAAGAAAGGTTCTCCTACTATATATTTTACCTATAAGTATTTTGAACAAGGTAATGGTCCTTAACATAGAATTTGATTGAAGGCTTTGCAATATTTGCAACAATTATTTTTTACAACCACATATCTAATATCCCATCCCTTGAAGGATCTTCTGCAAAGAAATAATTTACATCGTAGAGACCTTAATTTTCTTTATTGGATTTATCCTTGAAAACTTCTGGCTAAAACAATTTTCTTGAATGGACGAATCTATGTCAAAGATGATTCCTTTGAAAAATCTTCCTTCATGGGAGGGGATATCGAGGATGGGGTTCTACAAAATAGTTGTTTCATATATTTCAAATTCTTCTATCAAATTCTCTTCTCTATTGATAAGAGAGATCATCGTCTCAAATTTCTTATAGGTAAAATTTATCTTTGGTGAACCTCCATTGAAAAATTCTTTCAACCTCTCTTCCTCTTATTCCTCGTAGATTTTTCTTATTTTTCCTCGCATAGAATTGTGTACATTTATGAGACTCCATATGTTCAAATAACCACATTTTGAAGAGTCAAATAAACAAGAACCAATAACTAAGGTGTTTTAATATTTTCACCCACACCACTTGGACCAACAACAATCATCAACGCAAGGGCACACGCATCAAAAAAATTACTATGGATCAATGTGGAACCAAAAAAGAAACTACTATTGAGGAACATGGAAAACTAAAAAAAATGCATGGATATATCATAGTAGCACAATGACAACATGACACCCAAGGAACAATCAAAATCAAGACTAAGGAGGAAAGGCCATATCTCGATCCCATTCCTACATTTCACTAAGATGAATGGATTATTTTGCATGGTACCAATTGG